>CM041796.1:50467408-50667408 GCA_023376895.1 Aspiorhynchus laticeps | reverse complement strand
CTATGTGCCTTCAATGAATGCTTGTAATTAGGGGTGTCACGGTAAATCGATTCGTGATTCGATTCTGCGATTTTACCGAATACATCGCAATTCTCTCTTGAATTTAGAAAATTGCAGAATCGATTTATCGTGACACCCCTACTTGTAATTTCTGCATTTCAGTGGAGTTTCAAAATAAGTTTTTCCTCACCTGTAAGGATTAATTTTCCTGAAATCTGTCTAGGAGAAACAATGCTATTAAAAGTATATTCTAGAAAGTACCATAAAAGAAGATTTTCTTTTTAAAAAAATTATCTCCTGGTCATTCTTTTCCATGCAATTTCATTATTTCCTGCAATATGTAACAAAAACCTGACTAAGGGGAGAACAGAAAGATCACAAATTGATTGTTTGTACAGTATCTCATTTTATCATCCCCTAATTCATGATTCTAATTGTGTTATGTACATAACCCTGGACCACTGAGTACATTTACATTTATGCATTTAGCAGATGCTTTTATCCAAAGCGACTTGCAGTGCATTCAGACTATACATTTTTTTTCTCAGTATGTGTGTTCCCTGGGAATTGAACCCACAACCTTTTGCGCTGCTAACACAATGCTCTACCACTGAGCCACAGGAACACAGAGCCACAGGAGTAGAGAAAAAAATCTGCCTCGGCAGCAACACTTCCCACTAGACTGCCTGATCTCACATGTCATCATTTCCGGGTCCAAAGCGCACTAGCAGATGCCAAAAGAAAATAACACAGTATTTATATGCATTGACAATGTAATGATGCATGATTCTGATCTTTATATCCATACCAAAATTTCAGTTGGCCAGCCAGACAGTGATTTTACGAATTAAAATATTAGTGTCTGGAACGCCATGAGCCCAGAGACTTAAGTGTACACTGAATATTTTTATTTTTAAACCCTGCACTTACAAAAATAAAGGTTCTTTATTGACACCTATGGTTCCAATAAGTACTTTAAATTTCCATGCACCTTACCATTTCACAAAAGGTTCTTTAGAATTTTACAGTGTTCTTTACATTAAGAAAAAAAATCACTGAAAGGTTCTTTGGGAAACCAGAAATAGTTCTTCTATGGCATTGCTGTGAAACCCTCTGTTAAAGGTGCAATATAAATGCATAGTGCTCGTACACAGCTGTCAAGATAGTTTTTTCACTTAAGGCTTGGTAGGTTTGGATCCAGAAAATGGAAGGTTGGTATGTCGCAACTTAAGTAGATGGGAACACCTCTCAATCGTAACGGCTGCTGGATTTCTATATTGATTGCCCACATGGTCTGATCTTAAATTAACTATTACAGACACATACAATCTGAATAAATTAATAACAGTTGTACTTTCCACATTTTTAGTTTGTACAAAGAGTGATCATTAAGAGTGCAAGGTGGAGAAAGTAAGACTTTAATTTAGTAACTTGTAGATCCTACTTTAGCACAAAAGCTGAGTTTAACACTTCTGACTAATTTTGGACCATCCCTCCACACAAATTTGTCTCGGTGTATCAATATTTTGTGTTGTCTTGATATAGCACAGTCTTTTTTTAGGTTATCCCACAGCATCTGAATTGGCTTAAGGTCAGGGAAACATTTTTCTTAATTTTTAGCCATTCTTTAGTTGATTTGCTTGCATACTTTTGGGTTACATTGTGGATCATTGTCTTGTTGAATGACACCTTTGCTAAAGCTTGAAATCATGATCTGTTATCCTGACATTATCCTATAAAATGTCACCCGGTCTTTATCAGTGCTTTCGTAGCCTTTTCCAGCTTTTGATATCTGTAATGCACTTTTAAGGACTTGTGAAAATTTTAGGTATTGAGGTAAGGTGCACACTGGTCAGTCATTGAGAAAACCAGATTTATCAAAAACAGTGCATTCTGTTTGATCAGTATTAAGCTGAAAAGGTTTCTTGCCAACCATGACTTAGCATCTTTCAACAGGACTGTGCTCAGACATTTCATTGCAATGGCTCAAAGCAAATAAAAGGGCCTCCTGTTTACACAAAATAATTTACCCTAGAATGAGATGATAGTCATGTTGCAATACAGGATGATGGCCAAGTATCTAGACGTGTTTCAAACTTATGATTAATAGAGACTTCACATTTAAATGCTGCTCACACATCATTCCAAACAAGTGCTATAATAGACACATTTAATTGCAGATTACATTTACACAGATGGTTTCTGCTGCCTGGTATGTAGAACTGGCATCATATTGCATTATGTAGTTACATTTTTACTAGTTAGCTTGTTTCAATTATTTTCCCATGTTTTCAGAAAGTAATCATTCTTTATTTAGAACTTTATCGGTCAGAGACTACAATTACTTTTAAACAGCAACAATTTTAAAGGTTTCATAGTCTTAGAGACTTACATGATGCACTTAAAATCACTTGCCTTGAATAAATACATGTTTTGTCCATTTCTTTAAAAAAAAGCAGAAATCTGCTTTCAAAAGTACTCATAGTTTTAAAAGTATAGCTACAACATGTTACATAGCTAAAACATTTAAACAGTGAAATGTGGTGTAATGACCTGATTATTATTATTTTATTATATAGACGTTGTTTGTCGCTGTGAATAATTAATCAAATTAGAAAACGCAGAAAGGCCGCCTAGTCTGCTATGGCTTGGATTTTGGCTCAACACAGTCTGCATTATTTTCTGTGGTGACAGCAGACTGTAGATGATGTTATTAGAACTTTTGAATCTGAAACGTTTAATTTTACTCCTTAATTGTTGTAATAACAAAGATATTTGTACCCAGAATTTTAGAACATGATCAATTTAGAGGGTCGGATGCATTGGTGTTGGACTTGCTGTTCATCCAGATCACCAACTGAGGTCACTATAGCAATTATTGGAAAACCATACCGTCTTAAGTCAAAATATCAGTGTCTGTACATGTATTGCAGAATTCATACAAAAACATTTAATGAATAATGCTCGTGAAACAGATGTGGGAATTTTCAGATCACATGGCAACAGTTCTATGCCACATTAGTCTCAGCCACGGCTGGTATACGGACTATCTACAGTCTGTGCCATCTGATGCATGTTGCAAAAATGGCAAGAGCTATCTGATCACAGACTAATAAAATGTCCTGTGGCATTTTCACGAGTGGTTATAAATAGAATGAGGTGAAAACTGGTTTAGAATTCATTACAAAAACAAAAGTCATGCTTGTGAGACTAATTTTACTTTGATTTTTTTTTTTAAACAAACATTTTATAACTCAACACTTGTCACTATGTACACAATAATAATAATAATAATAATACATTTTATTTGTAATGCGCCTTTCTTAAACTCAAAGCGCTACAATATATACAACAAAATAACAAATCAACCAAAACTACATAATATCAAAATAGAATCACAGTAAATAATCATACATTAAAAGCTTTACTAAAAAGGTGTGTCTTAAGAAGTTTCTTAAAACAATCCAAGGAAACAGCATTCCTAATAAACGCAGGTAATGCGTTCCATAGCTTAGGCCCATTATAAGAAAAAGCCCTCCCCCCCATAGTTTTTAATTTACAATGAGGCTGATACAAGGAGAGACAACCAGCAGAGCGGAGAGAGCGAGAAGGAGTGGAAAGAGTGACCAAGTTACAGATGTAATCTGGAGCCTGCCTATGCACTGCTTTATAGGTTAAAATCAGAGTTTTAAATTCAATACGTGATTGAACCGGGAGCCAATGAAGTTGCTGGAGCACTGGGGTAATGTGATGACGTGCAGATGTATGAGTCAAAACTCGGGCAGCTGAGTTTTGTATATATTGCAATCTCTTAACAGAATTTGCTGGTAGACCCCCGAAGAGAGAATTACAATAATCGAGCCGTGATGTGATGAAGGCATGAATAAGCCTCTCAGCATCGGGCCTGGAAAGAAAGGGTCTAATGCGAGCAATGTTACGGAGATGGAAAAAAGCAACTTTAGTTATATTTTTGAAATGAGAATTAAAAGTCAGCTGAGCATCAAATATCACACCTAAATTACGCACCTGGGCAGAAGGAGATATTTGAGTATTGTTAACTGAAAGTTTAAAATTACTGCACTTGTTAACATTAGATGGAGTGCCAATTAATACAATTTCAGATTTAGAACAATTTAACTTTAAAAATTAGTGTTTCATCCATGCCTTGATTTCCAGCAAACAGGCAGAAAGAGTCAAAGAGGAAGTAGTGGAATCTGGCTGAGTGCTAATATAAATCTGTGTGTCGTCCGCGTAACAATGATAACCCAGGCCATACTTTTGAATAATCTTCCCAAGAGGTAACATGTAAACACTAAATAAAACAGGACCCAGAACAAAAAGACAAGACTTTCTCAATGCATATGTTTGTCCATCTATAAATCAATTTCATGAACCTTCAAATTTTTTAAGAATTCAGAAGTTCCTTTTTTTTTTTAAATAACTCAGAGGGTCCTGGTTTTCCCTATATGAGATCATGTGATTTTGCCTTAGATTTGAGGCAGTTGCAAAGCTGAGCATCCCAGCTTCACTTTGTGTTTACTGAGGTTCAGTGAATATATTAATAATCATGCTACTGCAGAGCCTGAAAGAGTGGATTTGAACCATGCAAGGTTATTGTGAATTCCTAAAAAATAACATTCATGTGAAGCTGATATTATGGAGCAGAGAAGATACAAACATATACTGTGCTATATTTATATTTATATTTGTGGTGCCAATCATGTTTCTGTCTCAAAATATTTTTTAATTGTTCAGGATAATTAAACTCACCCATATGCTTTGTGCATGCTGTTACTGCTGTTACTACTGTGTGTGTCAGTAGATTGTAGGCTGTGAGATTATGGTTGATGGTTCAGTGTTTTCCATCTTGTTGGGAGGATTGAATGATGGAGCATGTGTGTAATCAGGATTAAAGTCTCCCTCTCTTCTACTGTAATTCAGGTCACTGGCAGGTCAGTATACCAGCACAAACACATTAATCTGTTGAAAACAAATCATGAAATCTTTGAATGTTTGTTGTATTAAGAACGGAACAAGGTTAAACACGACAAATGTATTTTAGCACATAAACGCAAAAATAATAGGATATGGATATGTTACAACTGACATTTAAAAAATATAACTATATTAAATTAAAACTTGCAATATTATCAAATAAACCTTTTACTACCATAATGATAGCAACCCAAGTACAGGATGTCTTAAAAAAATTATGGATTTATTATTTACGATGAAGCACTTCATTATTCATTACGATGAAGCAGACCGCTTTAATGTAAACATCTGTGTATCATTGCACAACACCCTCAGCACTATAAACAATAAACTGTCAAAACTATTCCAGGTATTATGTATTTCATTAAATTAATAATGGGGGACCCCTGCTGGCGTTATGTCTGCATCATTCCCTTTTAAATTTGAGACCACACCGTTCCCGCTGTCAAAGAATATCTTCTAATATGGGAAATAAATATGTTAAGTGATGTGTGGGTGTGTGGAAGCCCACTTTCCAAAGTGCAGAGGGATTATTATTATTATTATTATTTTTTTTTTTTTTTCATTAAGTTTTCTGTTTCAGGTATGGTACTGTATGTTTTTCAAGTTGCGCTGCAAAGACACTTACAAATAAGTGCTGTGCCATGAATCGTTGTGTTTTTAAACCAAAAGATGGAAAACGAACATTTTCTCTGATAGATAAGATGATGTCTGTGTGTGAGGAAATGTCATTTTAAAAACATTAACTATATTAACTGCATATTGTTTTAAACACGATGCTGTGCATGAGAACACTTTCCTTTCCTAGGGAGCTTCAATGTGTCCCACGGAACCCAGGCTGAGCTCCACTTCTCTTTTAGACACACACTCACGAATCCCCGTTGCCCAGTTGCATTCTACTTTGTGAAGGGGAAGTTTACATGAACAGACCCTCGATTCTATGATTTTGACTGAGGGAGCGAGTCTACTTTATATGTAGGCTACACTTTAGAATCAGAATCAGAATGAGCTTTATTGCCAGGTACCAGTGGTGGAGGTAATGCATTACATCTACTCACGTTACTGTAATTAAGTAGTTTTTTCGGGTACTTGTACTTTTTTGAGTAAATTTTTAAAGCTGTACTTTTACTTGTACTTATGTACAAATTAAGCAAAATAATAGTGATGTCCAGTTCGCGAACGAATCGTTCAATTTAACCGGATCTTCTTAGTGAACCGGTCGAAACAGTTCACTAAATCGGACTGAATTGTTTGAAACGGTTCACGTCTCCAGTAAGCACTAATCCACAAATTACTTAAGTTATTCACTTTTTTAACGTGCCTGACACTCCCTCTGTCTCGAAATAAACCAATATCCCGGAGTTATTAATTTACTCAAACAGTAGGCTACACTGAGTGAACTGCTGTGAAGAGAGAACTGATGATGAACAGGAGCAGAGCAGCATGTGTGCAGCGAGCCGGGTAACCAACGAACACGCCCACTGCTAGAGCGGTTCTCCTTCTCGAGACAAGAACCGGTGGCAGCGGTTCTCGGATCACCAGTACACTGAACCGAGAACCGTTTCTTTCTTTGAGAACCGATGATCTGATGATACTGCGCATGCGTGATTCAGCGAACAGTGATTGCCCACTATAGCCCTAATCGGACGGTAATTGTTTCTCAGGGGGACGTAAGTGATTTTCACCATTTACAGGGGGTAGTTGGTGATTTTAATTGCCGTCCGAATCCAGAATGTCAGTGTTTTTCTCTCACCACCCCCGTGAAAATCCCCGGCCGAATTACCTACTGTTTTTTTGACAAACACCGAGGTCGTGTGGTAATTTAATTGCAGTCCGAATCCACATCTCTGAGTTTAGGAGAAGAAATCGATTCAAAATTCAGTGTTTAATCCCTTTTTAAAATAAATAACTCCCGAACACCGTAACGTTGTACTTCGGTGTAATTTACATATTATTTCTGAGAACAATACTTCATGACTGTTCAACCACAGCGACTGGGAGCAGAAAAAGAAGAAAAGCACATAAACTTTCAAATGGGTCTTTATTATGGCAGCAGCAGGTATGCAATACAATTTTAAAATGTGTATTATAAACAGATATATGGCATATAATTATATACAACTATAGCGCGTCTATTTTCCTATTTTTAAACAGGAGATTTAAATAATCAAATAATAAATGCTTGGAATAATAAGAATACATTTTACATAAGTATTTTTAAATACATTTTACACAATAATAAGAATAAATTTGTAAATAAAATTCATTTTATTTACAGCAGACAATCATGTGACTGGCCACGTGAGCAGCGTGTTCCCGGGTGCGCATGCCTCCCATTAAAAAGATAGGTAGCACACATCGATAGCGAAAAATGCTACCTGTCAGATTGTGCTACCAGCATCTTATTCATGTGGTTTGAGGCTTTTTTTAATGTCCATACCTACCCCTACCCTAAACCTACCCGTCCACACCTACCCTTACCCTAAACTTACCCTTAAATCAATGCAAATATATTATTGGTAGGACAATCTGATAGGTAGCATGTTTTGTCGGTGCACCGGCACTGGCGCTAGAGCAGCACTGATGAGGGGGCGGCTGAGGTAACGAAAGGGGGCGATAACGTAGCGCAAAGTAAAAATAAATAAATAAAAACATATGTGGCCCATTCACGTATTTGTCGGACCATAAACAAACCTGCCCGTGCTACTACTACAACTATTAGAATACTGGGTTCACACACAGATAGTGTTTTGGTCGCGAGACAGGTCAGTGGAAGGTTTTTATTTTTTTTTATTTTTTAAGTGCCGTGTTTTAGAATGATGTATTATGCGCGGAGAATTAAAAGACCAGAGCGCAGCATTCAAATTCAAAGACATCCGTAGCGCATTTACTTTGAAATACAATGGAAAAGTACCGCAGTGGAATGAAAAATGCCTTCTGAGTGAATGACCCTACTAAAAGGTAGGCCTAGCCTACTTGGCAAATACAGATGGCAAGAGTATAATAAAACAAAATCGCATCAAATTCGAAAATCTGCCATCCAGGAAATAACATGTCTTAGGGCAGCAGTTTTACCACAAATACAGTCAAATACCAGCACAACCAGGGGCGGACTTATTGATTTGGGGGCCCTAAGCAAATTCCAGGTATGGGGCCCCCACACAATAACTATGTGCCCTTTTATGCTTAACCCTTATTTTGCTCGCTCGCTCTAGTTTATTTATCCCTTCACAACCAGTAATTAGTCAACCTGCTGCTGTTCTAAAGCCAAATTAGGCTACCTATTTTTTTTTTGGATCACAAAAGGAAGACATTATAAAACAAAAAGAAAAAAGAAAGAAAGAAAAATGCGTGCACTTGACCATTTAATAAATTGTAAAAATTTCCAATCTTTTTACAAACATAAAACTATCCCATGCAACTCATTCCATATTCCAAGTGTTTATGCTTATTTTGCTAGCTCGCTCTAGTTTATAGTTTATTTGTACCCTCACAACCAGTAATTAGTCAACCTGATGCTGTTCTAAAGCCAAATTTGGCTACATTATTTTTTTGAGATCACAAATGAAGACATTATCAAAAAAATAAAAAAAACCTTGCACTTGTCCATTTAATAAATTGGAAACTTTTCCAACCTTTTTACAAACATAAAATCGTCCCAGGCAACTCATTCCATATTCCAAGTGTTCTGAAGGCATACTGTAGGGTTTGCCGAGAAACACATCGAAAATGAAACCTATTATTAAGGGAAAATCTCCAGTCATTGCATTCATGCATTTCTAAGAGTACGCGGCAGTTCGCTGCAGTTCGCGCCGGTGCGCCTTGGAGAAGCACACAAGAGAGTCATTTTGAAACATCAAGATAAATAAAATTGTGACTTGAAACACAATACTTTTTTTACTGAGGTGAATATCTCTGTTCTGAGACAGTCAGACAGCCTAGAATGCGCGCAAAGAGCGCTCCCTCATAATCACTATAGCTGTCACTCACTTCAATTTATTGCAATCCTACGACGTTCCGTTAATAAGCTCTACACTGCACAATGGATCTCTTATTTACATCGTATCTACACTTTGTTATAATGAGATGATTCCCGACCTTGCTGAACTCAGCACTTGACAAAAACTAGGCATTTTGATCGGTAAGTGGATTCTAACTTAAACACTTCTGGTCACTGCTTTCAAGAAATCAGCGGATATGTCTGTGAACGGCTGCTACATCAATGCTGCAAATATGTTTCGCCAATATCAGATGGGGCCCCCTGATTCAGCCGCTTACCTCGCTTATTGGTCCGCCCCTGACCACAACCACCAGAAATACTTAATTGTGTCTGTTTTACAATGAAACACAAGCTTATTGCGACCGATTCCCTGACATAACACATTCATTGCGGCCCATTTAACAGATGCATCATTTTAAGTTTAAATTGAACAGCATCAAACAATACAGCAAAATAATCAACTAACTACGACAATCTAGCCCTCTATTAAACATTAAAAAAATATTTCATCATACCTTTAGCTTAGTCAGTAGTGCTGCATAATGTCTGCATTTGGTGATTATATTTCGTTTAGTTTCTTTATAAAGTTAATTTAGAAAAACGTTTGGAGTATTTTTTGTTCCTTAAATGTACGTTTCTTCTTCTTTTTTTTTTTAAAGTAACAACCAAGGGACCAGTGGCAGACAATGAGCTAAAGATAGCCTATGTTTGATCAATTATCAATTTAGCCTTCTCAAATCATCACGATTTGCCTAAAATAAAATCTATAGATATAAACCAGTTCAAGCATATCACAATGTTAGTTTAAATGTTTAATCTATATAAATGGTTTGTGTGAAGAGTGGAAGCTGAAGCGCACTTTGCAGGACATGGAAACACCAGAGCAGTCACTTGCATTTTTTTCTTGATAGTGAACCTATGCTAAAATATGCTTATTTTTGCTCATAAAGGTAAGAGTAATACATATGCGCTTGCGTCTGTCTTGAACAGGAGCGCTTCACAATGATGAACCGAAACTCAACGAATTGAGTCACAGATATGATAAATATATCCATAGAAAGCTTTAAATTACTACTTTAAAACGAAATAATTCTAATAGAAAACAAAAACTCTTTCATTATGTAATCAGTAAAGATGCATTTCTCTCTAAAGGCATGTCCAATGAGGCGATGGCGAGTAATTTTTTTTATCACCGTCTAAAATAGCTTAAAAATAAGGAATAGCCTAAAACAGGCCCGATTATATTTTTTTTCTGATTTTTATGCTGCTCTGCTCTGAATACCTTACAATTCAAATTATTTTCTGCAAGGCAATTTTGTCTGATATGTGAATTATTTATTGGCCTATTTTTTAATACATGCAGCAAATGCTTTAAAAACAGCTTTAAAAAATACTTTATTGCATTCCAGATGATTTTAAAGAACTGGTCACTATAAATTTTAAGCTTATGTAAAACATTGTCATGAATTCGTTGTATTCCCATTTGTAAAACAGGCTACAAATGAATTGTTGTAGTCTGAAAGCACGATTTTATGTTTTTATTTGGCGTAATATTTATACACATAAATTGACTTTGGCTTGCAAAAGACTGATACATTCATATCAGCTTTCCTGTAGCTCAAAGAGCATGGCGCTAGCAACGCCAAGATCATGGGTTCGATTCCCAGGGAAAGCAAGAGCTGATAAAATGTAAAAACTGTAACTTGAATGCAATAGTCGCTTTGGATAAAAGCGTCTGCTAAATGCATAATTGCAAATATAAATAATTATTGGCATGGCTGGTTCAGTCGACAGAAATATGGGGCAAGCCTAATTTAGCCTACTGCTGAAATGTCTCAGCAGTAAAGGCAAATCTCAGGTCAGTCTGAGCGCTCATGGTATGCACAGTGCGTACAGCCGTACACCTGCAGGCACCACTGATAGTAGCATCATATTAATGCTAGAAAGCCTATTCATTTTGGCAACTGTGTTTTTTAAATAAACCATTATATTTCATAAATAAAATCTATTTTCACACTCATCTTGAGTGAGGGGGCGATAGTCCGAGTGATAGTCCGAGTGAGGGGGCGACGGCCCCTGCATTTCAGTAGCCAATAAAGATATCCGATCATCAACGGACCAATAAAAGCCCTGATATATGAACCGGGAAAAGCCGCCACTGCAGCAGGTGAAGAGCTGATCAGACAGTGAGGGAGCTCAGCGTAACTGGAGTCAAAGTTTGGAGAAACAAACTACATGGTAGTGTTATCATAAATATCTTTATTTTGATACCGATACTGAAATATCTGACATGGTTCCATTTCTCATTTTCCGCAGTATCTACCGTATATAGCCTGCCCTACACCGATACAAGCTACGTCTCGCTCTCTCCTCTCCGACAGTGAGTTTGACACGCATCCGCCTCCTGTCAGTTTTACAGAGTCTGAATCTGAATATCCGCGCGGGATTGCAGGTATTCCGCATAATTTTAATAATTCCCGCGCAAGTGTGGCGAGCGCTTTATTGTAACACGAGAACACAGTCATGTAATCGCAGAAAACTGGATGCGAGCTCTCAAATAGGACTAACTTATACAAATGAACTGCCTGTCCTCTCACTCCGATATTGCATGTGCGCAGTCAGACTGTGTACAATCGCGATTTCTCCGTGCTTTTATAGTAGAAATAATTTCTCTTTGCTCCTAGATTAAACTTTGTCAAAAGTTATCATTCAGAATAAATCCACGCCTAACCGGTGAAAATGCTACTGGAAATTTTATTGACTGTAAGTGAAATGCACCAGAAAGTCTTTCAATATGAAAGATGTAACTTTAATTCCTTTACAATGTAAGTTTATGCTAGAAATGATTCAGCATGGGATATTTGTATGATTTGTACATATAAATATCCTAGTCTGTCTACCTGCATCACTACATTGTACAGGCATTACAGGTCAAAGCCATCTGATGTTCAATTTATCTAAATAAATAACATATGGCTCTTAACACTGAATTTTTATAAGCAGTGATTTGTCATATTTCGAATACCTCAACTGAATTGAGGTAATTTGTTTTAGAATTTTATTACTGACTGTTTAATTATATATTTTTTTGTAAATTCAGTTCAGTTTGAAATCAAATTTGAAATCAAGCATCTTTGCTGTAAGCTTTTGCAACAAAGTTACCCTATTTTAATGACACAAATACACAGAATGAACAAACGTTTAAGATTGAGATTTTTGTAATGGTAATTAATCAATGTTTATATGTAGGCTATGTAAATAAAAGCCTATATTAAAATCTGTTCATCATATAAAGTGAATGTGTCTTTTTTAGAAGACTTGGATTAAACCACTCAAAGCTTGAAATAATGTTTGCCTTGAAAAAAATGGATGGACAAAACAATTTGAAATATTAAAATATCTATATGGCAGTATACAGTACGTGGTAGTTTTGCCAATGGTATTGAAAATGATTGAAGTCATGAAATCAAAAATGACCCTACTTTTTTAGTGCACATGACTAGTCTTGTGGTGAATAATTAAACCGTGCAAGTCAATACACCAGGAAAAAAATTGTCTGCCATCGTAATATTTAACAAAAAAACCTGAAAATTTGCTTCCACTCTGGAATGGCGTTCTCTCTCTGATGACGTCAGTTTGAAGGCTTGGGGTGAATCCTCTTGTTAAGTCGTGACGTAAGGACTGCAGTTTCCGGGTCCATGTCTCTACTCATTTCACTTGAGAATACTATCTCAACAGCCATTTATGAGCACTATTTAATTAATATTACATATTTAAGCTAAGCATTTAAAAATTTGCTGTGCACACTACAGTCTCCGTGCTCACAGTGTCTCAGACACTAATATTTTAGCTGAATCACTGTCAGGTCATCTGGGTTTTCAGTATGGAGATAAAGGTTAGGGTTATAATTTTTTTAGTATTACATGACATTGTGGGTGTATATTAGCACAGTTTGTTGTTTTCTTGGGGCATCTGGCAGAGCGTTAGGATCCAGAAGCGAAGATATTAATTGATATTTTTTGGTAATTCATTAAATATTGCCACTAAAAAGTAACTAGTAACTAGTACTCTGAGTAGTTTTTGAGATGAGTAATTTGTACTTTTACTTAAGTACCGTTTTGACACCAGTACTTTTACTTGTAATTGAGTATTATTTCAGCAATGTAACAGTACTTGTACTTAAGTACAAATTTTCAGTACTCTTTCCACCACTGGCCGTGTCTCAGTGCAAATCGGGCCAGATCCGCACATCCAAAGCCTAGCCAAATCTGGCAACCATTACTGGGCCAGAGCTGGCTCACTTTCGGTGAGCCGCTGCCAGAACACAGCCGAGTGAGCCGACACTCAGCCGCAATTGGCCCGATTGCGCTGGCTACCTTGGTGGGGATTCATTAGTATGAAATAACTTCATGCATTAATAAATAAAAATAGTTTGCAAATACTTTCACTTTAGACTGTTCAGTTTCATGCAATGTCATGTTATACAGTACTTCTGGTATTCATTTAACTTCCCCAGTTCATTATTCATATATTTCAGTTTAGATGTTAAATCAGAATCACTGGGCCCCTATTATCTTTCTTGATATTTTCTATTAAATTTGCTCCATATTTTCTTTTCGGCTACAGCTGGAATCATGTACACCATTTCAAGTTGCTTTTAGGCAAGGCAAGGCAAGGCAAGTTTATTTATATAGCACATTTCATACACAGTGGTAATTCAAAGTGCTTTACATAAAAGAAAGTGAAATAGTCATTCACAGCAATAAAAACAAGGAATTAAAAATAATAAAAACAAGGAATTTTAAAAAGTTATAGAAATTGATTTAAAATGAAATTTAAAACAGTTAAATAGAATATGATTATACATAAAATGCAGTGCAGTCAGTTCGGACGTAGCACAGTGTTCATTCAACAAATGCACAGCTAAACAGATGAGTTTTCAGTCTGGATTTAAATGTGGCTAATGTTTTAGCACATCTGATCTCTTCTGGAAGCTGGTTCCAGCTGCGGGCGGCATAATAGCTAAAAGCGGACTCCCCTTGTTTTGTGTGAACCCTTGGTATTTCTAACTGACTCGATCCTAATGATCTAAGTGGTCTGTTAGGTTTATATTCAGTGAGCATATCTGCAATGTATTTAGGTCCTAGGCCATTGAGTGACTTATAAACGAGTAAAAGTACTTTAAAATCAATCCTAAATGTAACTGGAAGCCAGTGTAAGGACCTGAGGACTGGTGTGATATGCTCAGATTTTCTGGTTCTAGTCAGAATCCTGGCAGCAGCGTTCTGGATGAGCTGCAGCTGTCTAATGGTCTTCTTTGGAAGGCCGGTGAGGAGACCATTACAATAATCCACCCTGCTGGTGATAAAGGCATGAACAAGTTTCTCCAAGTCGTGACTGGAAACAAAACATCTAATTCTTGCAATGTTTTTGAGATGATAGTATGCTGATTTAGTTACTGCTTTGACATGACTACTAAAACTAAGGTCTGTCTCCAGAATCACCCCAAGATTTCTGACTTGATTTTTAGTTGTTTGACCCCTAGAGTCAAGGTATGCATTCACCTTGAGAACTTCATCTTTGTTTCCAAATGCAATGACTTCAGTTTTCTCCTTGTTTAGCTGAATAAAGTTTTGGCACATCCAACTGTTAATATCATCAATGCATTGGCAGAGGGAGTCAATGGGGCTGTAGTCATTTGGAGATAAGGCCAGGTAGATCTGGGTATCATCAGCATAGCTGTGATAGGCCATTTGGTTTTTCCTCATTATCTGACTTAGTGGGAGCATATATAGGCTAAACAAGAGCGGTGCAAGAATTGAGCCTTGTGGGACTCCGCATGTCATGGACGTCCACTTAGACTTATGCTCTCCTATACTCACATAATAACCTCTCCCTTCTAAGTATGACCTGAACCATTTAAGTGCCAACCCAGAAAGCCCGACCCAGTTTTCCAGTCTCTCTAGAAGTATGTTATGATCGACCGTGTCAAACGCAGCACTAAGATCTAGCAGTACCAGCACTGATATTTTGCCAGAATCAGAATTAAAGCGAATATCATTTATTATCTTAATGAGTGCTGTCTCTGTACTGTGATGCACACGGAAACCAGATTGAAAATTATCCAGGTATTCATTTGAGTTTAAGTAGTTGTTCAGCTGATTAAAAACTATCTTTTCAATAATCTTACCTATGAAAGGAAGATTTGATATTGGTCTATAGTTGCTCAACATGGTGCTATCAAGATTGTGCTTTTTCAGAAGGGGCTTAACAACTGCAGTTTTCAGGGAGTTTGGAAAAGTTCCAGAAAGAAGTGAGGTGTTCACCACTTCCAAGAGATCTACTTCCAAACTGTTAAGCACACTTTTGAAAAAAGATGTAGGAAGTGTGTCGAGATAGCAGGTTGACGATTTAAGATGCTGTACTATTTCTTCCAAAATTTTGCTATCAATTGTTTCAAAAACAGACATAGTCACTTCTTTTTGAGATTGCTGTCGAATCTGTGTGACCTCTGTATTACAGGAAGATGTGCCAATCTCCTTTCTGATATTACTGATCTTCTCTGAAAAGAAGGAAGCAAACTCATTGCATTTGCTGTCGGAGAGCATTTCACTAGGAATCTGACTTGGGGGGTTTGTCAGTCTCTCAACAGTAGCAAAAAGAGTACGAGTGTTGTTTAAGTTACTGTTTATAAGGTTTGAGAAGAAGGTCTGTCTAGCTGTGGCTAGTTCCACATTGAAAGCATGAAGGCTGTCTTTATAGATGCTATAGTGAATTTCAAGTTTCTTCTTCCGCCACCTCCGCTCAGCTTTTCTGCATTGCCTTTTCATATTCTGAACTGCTGTTGATTTTCTCCAAACTGATTTCTGTCTGCCTGTCTTCTTGCTGACCTTTATCGGAGCTATATCATCAATAACATTCTTAACTTTTGAGTTAAATGAATCCAGGAGAAGATCAACAGAGTCTGCAGAAATGCGTGGTGTTGAAGATATAGCCTCCATAAATAGCACACTAGTGTTCTCATTAATGCATCTCTTTCTGACAGAGACAGATCTAGATTCAGTGGTGACAGAGATCAGTATATCAAAGAAAATACAGAAGTGATCAGACAGTGCTACATCCTTAATAACAATGGATGAAATGTTTAGACCTCTACTGATGAGTAAATCTAGAGTGTGTCCACGATTGTGTGTTGGTCCATGCACATGCTGAATCAGGTCAAAAGTGTTTAAAACAGTTATAATTTCTTTTGTAGTTTTGATTTCAGCATTATCTATATGAATATTAAAATCCCCTGCAATAGCAAAACAGTCAAACTCTGAGGAAATCATTGATAACAGTTCTGTGAACTCTTCAACAAAGGCTGGAGAGTATTTTGGAGGCCTGTAAATGATGATAAACAGAATGCGTGGGGCACCTTTCAGCACAATACCTAGATATTCAAAAGACAAGTACTGACCAAATGACACTTGCTTGCATTGATAAACATCTTTAAATAGAGCAGCTACACCTCCACCTCTCCTAACAGTCCTGCAGACACTTATAAAATTAAAGTTAGGAGGGGCTGTTTCATTTAGGACTGTTGCACTGCAGCTGTCTTCAAGCCATGTTTCATTTAGAAACATGAAATCCAGGTTGTTTGTGGTTATTAAATCATTGATCACAAATGATTTATTTTTTAGTGAGCGAATATTTTAAATGATTGTCTGATCCCCAATCCGGGCATTTAGAGATTCCCTACACTGGAATTTTATCTTTCACAGTTGAGCTACATTATATTATATTTGGATATATTATGATATGCCATGTTGTTTCTTTTGAATGCAAATGCTGATTAGCTAAATTTGTAAGACCACTTTCCAGCACTATTCCACATCTTTTTAAAGTCTGTTAGAAGGATGTGTAGCCCAACTAATGTGCCCACAATTATTTTGTAAGCAATTAGGAACCCCTATCTTTAAAAAAATCAATCATTAATGCTGGTATTAGTTAGAGTTTGCAGGCTTCAAAGGATTTTCTCATTAATAATGTAATATTGGTGTGCCTGATTAGTACAGTATGGAAATCAAGCTCCATCAAGCTCCAAATTCTAGGTTCTAGAAATTCCCTACCAAAATGAATATGCAAAACACCCTACTAGAGGACAAAGGGTTGTAAACTATGGTTTATAAAGTTTTAAATATGGATATTTTCCTTACACAAATGCGTTGATTCACTTCAGAAGGCCTTTATTAACATTGTTTAATATTACTGGTTTAAATAATTGTTGTTTGTTAATGGTTTTAAAAAATGTTTTCGGTCTGCCAGTATGTCAGTGAATTTAAACTAATGCTTGCATTCAGAGTATAGTTGCGTGTGTGTTTATTATTTGAAGGTCAAGTGCCACTAATGTTGTGTTTTTGTAATGTTAAATAAATGAGTTAATGTTTAAGTTAAGATTATTGTTATTTTTTTCCCATGGTATCGACTTGGTATTGAGTATCTGTCAGGGTTTGTTTTGGGTTTTGTTGGTGTTCATGTCTTTGGCTTTGTGTTCCTTGCTCCTCATGTGATCATTTACATTTACATTTACATTTATGCATTTAGCAGACGCTTTTATCCAAAGCGACTTACATTGCATTCAAGTTACAGTTTATCAGCTCTTGCTTTCCCTGGGAATCGAACCCATGATCTTGGCGTTGCTAGCGCCATGCTCTACCATTTGAGCTACAGGAAAGCTCATGTCATGTGCTAGCTAGCCTTGTCTGTGTGTTATATTCTGATTGGTTCTTTGATTCATGTGTCATGTTCTCATTGGATGTCTTAGTCATGTGTCTTGTTTCTCATTAGGCGCGTTCGACTTGAAGGGCGCTGCGCAGAATGATCAGTGTATGACATCAAAGTGTCGCGAGACCGATTCGAAAGCATATGGATCCGTCTGCTCTCTTATGGCTCTCGCGGTACTATGATGTCATACACTGATCATTCTGCACAGCGCCGCTTCAAGTCGAACGTGCCTATTGGTTGGATTGTGTCATGTGACACTCTTTGTTTGGTATTTATAGCCCTCATGTTGCCATTAGGCTTTTTCGTCTTCATGCTGCGCCACAAAGATTGACTGCCGCCTGACAAAAGTAATGCATTCTGGTTAGAACATTTGTCCGACTTTGATCGGCATTGCAGCCGCCTTACGATCACATGTGCCAGCAAAGTACTGTGAGAGCAAAACGAGACCAGCTGCCTAGGTCAGGCCCTGCAGTTGCTCAAAATCGGCTGTGAGAGTCTTGATGATGACACACTTTATTCTCATTGGTCAGATTCTGTGATGACAAGCATGACGTGTGTTGCGTGTTTATTCTAACAATTCAATTCCAATAATGCTCACAAATCTGTGTTTTTATAACAGTAATTTTTTAAGCTTTTTTAGTGAAGTCGCACTGTTATCTTGAGTCATGTTTATCAAAAAACACTGATAAAAGCATATACACCCCCACGTTATTGGTAGTTATGATGGTAAAAAGATGGTAAGCTATGTTGTTAGTAGTGTTTTCATTCGAGAGAACACTCATTTTTAGCTTTGATGAAAAAAAAAAATCACAACATCCTTAAGAGTTTGTGAATCTTTAAACCAAACCAAAACAAAAAAGGTAGTTTTGTTCATTTACTGTGTTTACAGTGGTATACGCGTACCCAAGTCACGTTTGTTCTCGTGCGTATCGCGTGGCTTTGCAGTTTCGGTGTAATAAGTATTAAGGCATGGCCAAAGCCGCATTCAATTACAGGGGAGTATATATTTGCTCAGTACACCGCGGCAGCCCTCGTGTGAAGACCGACGAATGTAAAGACCATTGTCTCTAACTGCGCGACTCCACCGAGCAATGACACTGACAATGCACCTGAGTATTGTTTTTCTTCCCCTTTCTTTACTTTTTGTATAACTTGTTCTCATCTACTTCTAATTGTACTCGATATGTGGTTTCAAATCTCTACTATTACTACTAACACTCGTAAATCACACACTGTACGTTGGAGGCAGCGCAATCCTAATAATCTGCTTACTGTCCCTATGTCCTCTACTACTTTACTCTCTATTCCAATTGGTATTTGGCACTGCCAGTCTGCTCTAAACAAAGCAGACTTTCTTTCATCTATTGCTACTCAAGTCTCAACCTCATGGCCCTAACTGAGACTTGGATCAAACCTGAGGACACTGCCACTCCTGGAGCCCTCTCCACTAATTTCCCTTTTTCCCACACCCCACGCCCGATTGGGAGGGGTGGAGGGACGGGTCTACTTATTCCCAAAGAGTGGAAATTTAATAGTCTACCATCTCTTACCGGCAACAGTTCATTTGAATCACACACAATTACTATTACCCACCCTGTTACAAACCATTTTGTAGTTATTTATCATCCCCCAGGTCAACTGGGTAACTTCTTAGATGAGTTGGATGTGTTACTCTCAAACTTCCCTGAGGACGGTACTCCTTTGGTACTACTTGGTGACTTCAACATCCACCTAGATAAACCACAGGCTGCTGACTTCAACACTCTGCTTTCCTCATTTGACCTCAAGCGCATGTCTACTACAGCTACTCACAAATCAGGTAACCAATTGGACCTTATCTACACACGCTACTGCTCAACTGACAACACTTTAGTTACACCGTTGAACACCTCAGACCACTTCCTCATCACTTCTAACCTCACACTGACTCTGGACACAACACGCACTCCTCCGCAGGTCACCTTTCGGTGTAACCTACGCTCGATGTCTCCCACTTGCCTATCCTCTATGGTTTCATCCTCACTTCCTCCACCCTCTCTCAGTTTTCAGCACTGGACACAGACACTGCTACTGACATTTTTTGCTCCACTCTAAAATCTTGCTTAGACAACTTTTGCTCCTTTCATCCAGACCAGCACACACCACCTCCTCTGCCCCCTGGCTGTCTGATGTTCTCCAGGAACATCGCTCTAGACCAGGGGTGGGCAAACTTTTTCACACCAAGTGAGGGGCCGCATAATATGTATTTGACAAATGAAGCTTTGATTAAATTTTTATTTTTTAATTATTAAATTGGCACTCACTACTGTACTGTATGTATACTTGTGCATATATGGCAGTTCTATTCTTGTACCATCTCTGCCTTATTTTTTATGAGCACTTTATGACACACAGATAAGTTGCATTGGTGTACAAGTCGATTGATGTATAAGACACATTTTATAATTCATTCATAAATAATGTAAAATATACTAAACATTTACAAACATTAGAATCATGTATTTATATTCCCTTCACTCCACAAAAAATCCTGTAAATTTAACAGTGTTCAGAACAGAATGAATGAAAATATAAGTAAAAAACAAACACAAATTACAGTGGCATTCACTATAAACATTTATTATAAACGCCCAGCCTAAATATTTAAAGCAAAACTGAAACTAGCAGCGTGGTTGCTGGAAAATGCGCAATACAAACTCACTTGCCTTTCTCATTCGTCGCCAATCCAAATCTGCGTGCTTTGCGCTTGACCTGATTATTTAAATAAGTCGCCTTGGAAATCGCAGCACGTTTCAGATGATAAAAACGTGATTTTTAATCCTGAAAATAACTATATCATAAAAATATATGTGGAAAACATAATCTTTGCAAGATAAAGCGACAAATTATGTCCATGTTTTTCCCACAAAATTACAGTGCCTGTGAGCAGGAGGCAACACTGGCATTTGTACTCCTACTGGAAACCATATAGAGCATTTTAAGCATTTTTAAAACAGGCTACCAATACAAGGCATTTTTTTTAAACAAATGAACACTTTCACATTTTTAAAACAAGTAGTATTTACAATTGTGCTAGTTTTGCACAGGGTGAATTTTTAGATTTTTTTATTTTGTATGAGCTGTAGACAAGGCTTTAACGAAGCGGCGCAGAGAGACGCTTCTGGGATGCTTCTGAAATGTGCCACGGTGTGTGGCTGGTGTAAACACAAGCATTGACTAGAGTGGCCGCGATCAGCTCCGGTGGCCGCGTCAGAGCCAAACACCGTGTATACACTGGACTTGAGCAGCACAGCGTGACAAAATACAATAGAATCCATTATAATCAGCGATGGTGTCTACACAGGATATGGCTCGGCGTGTCACGACAAATCCCCGACAGTAAACTAATGCTGTGTTCTATTTATGACGTACTGACACAACTTTGTTGCGTCCAGCGGTGCGGTGCACACGGTGTAACAGACACATGCAGTGTAAATCAGGGGTTATATACCGCATTACAGGCTACAGCGCCATCTATTGGATTTTACTGACATTGCATCAAATGAGCTATTTTGGACCAACTGCCTCACGGGCCGGATTAAAACTGTGGGCCGTAGTTTGCCCACCTTTGCTCTAGAGCTGCACGATTAATCGTTAAAAGATCGCGATCTCGATTCAAATACCCACACGATCTAATTTCTGAATGACAACGATTCGCCCGTGTCTATTAAAACTTTGAAAAAATCATACCGGAACATTCAAATCTGCATTCGCGCTGCTGCTGATCCAGAGAGCAGACAGTTAACATGTTTAGGTAAGAAAAAGCTTCACAAACAGTCTTTTCAACTACACAGTATTATTTCTGTCTTACAGTCATTCATAGAAATACTGGGATAAAAGTTTATAGTTCGGCTACAAACATTGATGTCTATGATAGCGATCAAAATAGAGCCACTCATCTTTTGAAAGCAACTGGCGCTTCAAATAACGTTTGTGTCGATTGCATCATTTCGCCACTAAGTGACTGTTAAAAAATGTATTTGTTATTGAATCATTCATTCGAGATTCGTTCAAAAACACTGATTCATCCATTAATGAAACAAGTGAGGTATGAGTGAGTCATTGAATCATTAATACAAACCAAATTTTCATCATTTTAATTCTAAAAGTTGGTGTATTAAATACACTATATTTTAAATACATATACCCCGGGTTTCACAGACAAGGCTTAAGCCTAGTCCTAGACAAAAATGTAAATCTGAGCTGTTTCAACTGAAAGAAACTCGCATTGACTGATCTTAAAATATATCAGTGCCTTTGTTTTGTCTCAAGATGCACACCAGTAATGTTATTCAAGCAGGCTCGGGTAACCCCACTGCTTAAGAAACCCTCTCTAAATCCAACACTTTTAGAAAACTACAGACTGGTATACCTTCTTCTGTTCATTGCAAAGACACTTGAGCGAATTGTGTTCAACCAACTCTCTATGTTTCTTGCACAGAACAACCTCCTGGACAGCAACCAATCTGAGACTGGCAAGAGCAGCTTCCAAATCCTCAGTACTCATCTTGCTGGATCTGTCTGCTGCTTTTGACACTGTTAAACATCAGATCCTCCTGTCCACCCTCATGAAGATGGGCATCTCAGGAACCGCACTCCAGTGGTTCAAGTCTTACCTCTCCATTAGGTCCTTCAGGGTGACTTGGAGGGGTGAGGTTTCTAAGTCACAACTTGTTGCTACTGGGGTTCCTCAAGGCTCAGTGCTTGGACCACTTCTCTTCTCCATCTATATGTCATCTTTAGGATCTGTCATTCAGAAGCATGGCTTTTCCTATCATTGCTATGCTGATGACACTCAACTCTACTTCTCATTCCAACCAGATGATCCGACAGTAGCTGTTTGCATTGCAACCTGTCTGACAGACATTTCTGGCTGGATGAAGGTTCATCACCTTCAACTCAACCTTGCTAAGACAGAACTGCTCGTGTTCTCAGCCAACCCAGCACTTCATCACAACCTCTCTACACAGATAGGTTTGTCAACCATAACTCCTTCCAGGACAGCCAGGAACATTGGAGTTGTGAAGGATGATCGGTTAAGCTTCACAGACCATATTAATACAATGGCCCGGTCCTGCAGGTTTGCCTTATACAACATTAGGAAGATTAGACCCTTCCTAACAGAGCAGACCACACAACTCCTTGTCCAAGCAGGACTATTGTAATGCTCTCTTGGCGGGCCTTCCTGCATGTACTGTCAAGGCTCTGCAACTGATCCAGAATGCAGCAGCCAGAGTGGTGTTCAACAAGCCAAAGAAAGCTCATGTCACACCTCTCTTCATCAGCTTGCACTGACTGCCAATAGCCACTCGCATCATATTCAAGTTCATATGCTCTGACAGGAAGAGCCTAATCTTCCTAATGTTGTATAAGGCAAATCTGCAGGACCGGGCCGTTGTAGCAATATGGTCTGTGAAGCTTAACTGATCATCGATCACAACTCCAAGGTTCCTGGCTGTCCTGGAAGGAGTTATGGTTGATGAACCCAGCTGTATAGAGAAGTTGTGGTGAAGTGATGGGTTGGCTGAGACCACGAGCAGTTCTGTCTTAGCAAGATTGAGCTGAAGGTGATGATCCATCATCCAGCTAGAAATGTCACTCAGACAGGCTGCAATGCGAGCAGTTACCGTTGGATCATCTGGTTGGAATGAGAAGTAGAGTTGAGTGTCATCAGCATAGCAGTGGTAAGAAAAGCCATGCTTCTGAATGACCGATCCTAATGACGACATGTAGATGGAGAAGAGAAGTGGTCCAAGCACTGAGCCTTGAGGAAATCCAGTAGCAAGAAGTTGTGACTTTGAAACCTCACCCCTCCAAGACACCCTGAAGGACGGTAAGACTCGAACCACAGGAGGGCGGTTCCTGAGATGCCCATCTTTCTGAGGATGGACATGAGGATCTGGTGGTTAACTGTGTCAAAGGCAGCAGACAGATCAAGCAAGATGAGTACAGAGGATTTGGAAGCTGCTCTTGCCAGTCTCAGGGCCTCTGTAACCGAGAGTAGGGCAGTCTCAGTTGAGTGGCCACTTCTGAAGCCAGATTGGTTGTCGTCCAGAATGTTGTTCTGTGCAAGAAACCGAGAGAGTTGGTTGAACACAACTCGCTCAAGTGTCTTTGCAATGAATGGAAGAAGGGATACCGGTCTGTAGTTTTCTAAAAGTGCTGGATTTAGAGCAGGTTTTTTAAGCAGTGGGCTTACCCGAGCCTGCTTAAATGCTGTGGGAAATGTACCAGTGTGAAGCGAGGTGTTGATAATGTGAGTAAGCGCAGGTATGACTGAAGAAGAAATGGCTTGAAGGAGGTGAGTGGGGATAGGATCTAGTGGACAAGTAGTGGGATGATTGGAAAGGATGAGTTTGGAAACCTCCGTCTCCGAGAGAGGAGAAAATGAGGTGAGAGATTGTGTATTTGTCGTTATGAAGTTATTATTAGTTTGTGGTGTGAGGAATTGGTCACTGATGGTTCTTGTTTTATTTGTGAAGAAAGTTGCAAAGTCATCAGCTGTAAGAGTTGATGAAGCAGGAGGGGGAGGAGGACAGAGAAGAGAAGAGAAGAGAAAGTTTTGAAGTGCGCGAGAGTCGGAACAGTTGTTAATTTTGTTGTGGTAGTATGTCATTTTAGCAGTGGAGACATTTGCAGAGAAGGAAGAGAGGTGTGACTGATACACACTAAGGTCGGTAGAGTTTTTGGATTTGTGCCATTTCCTCTCTGCAGCCCTTAGTTTAGCACGATGTTCACAGAGAACATCGGACAGCCAGGGGGCAGAGGGGGTAGCGCGTGCTGGTCTGGATGAAAGGGGGCAAAAGTTGTCTAAGCAAGATGTTAGAGTGAAGCAAAGAGTGTCAGTAGCACGGTTTGTGTCGAGTGCTGAAAACTGAGAGGGTGAAGGTAGTGCGGATGGGTATTGAGGATAGGCGAGAGGGAGAGAGCGAGCGTAGGTTACGCCGAAAGTGGGTGTACAAACCAGTTTTATACTTGCCTAATTACTCGTCCCTGAAGTCAGCTGACCACGCCTTCCTACTTAGCAAACCGAAACTGGGAACTCCCGCGATATGCACGAGAACAAACGCGACTTGCGAACGCGTTTACCAGGTTAAACACAGTATGCAAAACAATGTTTCCTAGCAACGACAACTGAGCCGAAATCTAATGAGAAAACAAGACAAAACACTTACAAACTGCTGTGCTCTTCTGCTGTTCGACTGCTTCTGGATTTCCGTCAATTACAGGGTTCCGCCTGTCCTTAATGTCTTAAATTCACTTTTCATAATTTTAAGGCCGTAAATATGCTTACATTTATCAAATAGTGTAATGAACGTCTTTATTCTAGTTTGAATAGGTTTTAAATTAAGGACAGACGAGGTATATTCCGCCTGCTGAGGGGGATGTGATCAAAGCCTGGAGTGGAGCGAAAGCACGTTCCTCTCTCCGTTCTGTAATCACTCCGCTCTGGGTCCACTCATGGAAAAACTGCTCCGTGTTTACTCCATTCTAAAAGTTATCAGGGATTAATGTTTTCTGTCACTACGACGGATTTCCATCAATTGGGAAAAAATGAGGGGAAAAGAAACATGTAGCGCTCTTTTTTTTGTTCTGCCGGCACACCAAAAATCATCCCTACCACGGCTGCAGCTTCTCACTGACAACATAATAACGCCGCTCACATTTTTCACAGTCAGGTTATTAGCAGAGAACACAGAGCAGAACTTGAATTTCGGTGCGAGATTGCAGATATTAATAATAATTATACTCATTCCCGCAGGTTCTGACGGAATGTATCACATTTGCACGTGCTTTTGTGTCTTGATAACTCACTCGCGAGCTCTCATTTTCTGTGTGCCCACAGATCGCGATAAGGAGAGTGACAGCTTTTAATAATTATTAAGGGAGTTTGCAAATGTGATATTGGTTTAATACAACAGATCAATAAACAAGTACTGCATGATTTTACTCTATATCATCAACGAAAATAGTTCCAAATAAAGTAACAGCTGAGCCGCTGCGCATCTCTAAAAGCAAACACAGCGGTGTTTCATTCATGAATGAACTGTTTCTGAACGAATCTAGTGAGTCAGTGATTCATGATTCCCCATTCATAAAGACACTCACTTGCTTCATTCCAGAATGAATCAGCCGTTCGAACGAATCAATTGAATAAATGATTCAGTGAAAAAAATCAGTCACTTACCACCACCTGCTGGTGGTTTCAGTTTCAATTTTAGCGTATCATTTCAGTTATTTAATTCATTTAATATTTCTGTATTCAAAATTTTATATTTAAAACTTTAATCTCCACATGAATCTATGAATTTAATTGCACTCATGCCACCTCTGAGCCTCATTAAACATCTTAAAATGTACCTACAACTACAAGCCACTTTTGTGTACTTCTGTGCCACCTCTGTAGTACAAATTATTTTTTATTAATACTAATTTCATATGATTGATAACTTATTTGTCTTATTCTACTTCTTATTATATTGTTTTAAATATAATTTTTAAAAAGCTTATAACCATACATTTTTGAATTTGACAGATGAAAATGATGCTATTGCAAAGGTAAAAGGAAAATACCAAGTCACTTTAAGGGTGTTAAATGTCACCTCGTATTAGGAAGGCTAATTTTTTATCAGAATTTTTGATTATTGATCAGATGGTGCTCCTAAATTTTTAAATTAGGAGGACAAGCGCTCCTAAATAGAAAAGTAAGCATAGAGTCGTGTGTAACATATTAGACCCGTACATGAGGTCTTAAAGAGACAGCAGCCTAAATAAACCTGCTGCTGTCTTTCATTATACAGTGAAGACTATCCAGTGTTATTTTACTGTTGAATAGATTATAGTTAGACCTAACTGAAAAAATTTAAGTACTAATAATTTAATTTGTATCTTGTTATTGCTTTTGTTTGTGCTATTGATTGTAATTAATTTATTTGTTCTTATTTTATTATCTACTATTTACTAGGGGTGTAAGAAAATATCGATACACGTGAGTATCGCGATATTTTGTTTGGCGATACTGTATCGATTCTCAAAAACGGAATATCGATATTTAAAAAAAAAAATCATACAGGATTCATGTCAGTTGTTTCGTTTTGAGTTCATATCCCGACCGCTAGAGAGCAGTCTTCATCTCTGAACTTAAAACAGTGACAGGAAATACTAGCATTAGAGCACGCCACTAATGTTTGCTTTAATCTAGTTCGCTGCCAGTAATGGAGGATGAAAGAATTGTTCCAGTTCTCGTTTCGGTGTACAAAGCTGAAGTGTGGCGTCATTTGGGCTTTTGTGGTAATATTCGCCCCGACGCTTGCCGTGCCCCGTGTGAAAAGCCTTCGCGCGGGGTGTGCGCAGCTGCAGCTTTCTCTCGTGTTGGAGGCATTTTTGTGCAGTTGGGGCGGTGCTCGCGTCGCGATCTCTCGGTCCCGCCGCTTGCCGTGCCCCGTGTGAAAAGCCTTCGCGCGGGGTGCGGCGGGGTCGCTGTGCGGTGCGGCTGCAGCTTTCTGTCGTGTTGGGGGCGTTTTGTGTAGTTGGGGCGGTGCTCGCGTCGCGGTCTCTGCGATTCCACGCAGAACATAAATATAAACTGAAAAACCTGTGAAATCCAAGTGGAAAGGTTCTGAGAATGTTCAACATCTGTATTTATTTTATTGTTTACATTTTGTTTTCATTAGGAATCCAGCAAGCACTTTATTTTTCATTAATACTAAGCAGATGTAATTTTTTGCTCAGATCAAAATGTTATGACATTGTATATTACAATTGTAAACTAAACTGTGAACTTTTAAAGCAGGGTCTAAAAATATATATGGTCTTTTTTATAAAATACATTTTATGCATACATTTAAGTAAAGAATCCTGCAAGCACTTAAAATTTTCCCCCTTGACTCATACTGCACAAAAAGTGGTTCAATAATGTTGAATATTACAGGGACTGATTATTGCAAATGCAGATCCCAGTGTGTTCTTGTTAAACAATTTATATTTATTCATTTATTTATTTATTGCTAAGGTTTGCATATAGTGGTGTGCTCTTAATGACAGCTTTCCTAAAAATATATCCTATTCCTAAAATAAGAAATATCCCAATATATCGCCTTGCTTACAGTATCGCAATGTATCGCAATATATCGTATCGCAACCCCTGTATCGTGATACGTATCGTATCGCCAGATTCTTGCCAATACACAGCCCTACTATTTACTTGTCTTTTTTAGTTAAAATAAATTCAATTGTAAGGTGCATGGGGAGGGGGCGTGGTCCATGGGAAATAGTCCTGTCACCACAGCTGGAAAATATCCTAGAGGAAACACTGCATACATTTAATAAAATTAGAAAAATGCATTTACAAAGGTAAAAAGAAAATGCCCCTGTAAATCACTTTGTCAAATGTCACAATTTTTTTTATCAGAATTGTTTTATTATTGATTAGAAGGTGCTCCTAAATTTCTTAAATTAGAAGGACAGGTGCTCCTAATTACAAGAAGAAAAACACGGCTCTTAAACTGGGTGTGTGACAGGTATGGCTGTGGAATGGGGTTTGGCCGAGGAAAAATTTTCAGTCAGAAGATTTTTTTTTTGCTTTAATCCATGTAATCAAACAACAAAACACAGAGAAAAATCACTTTTGTAGCTTTAACACAGATTTATTAGATTTAATTTATACAGTGAAGACTATGCAGTGTTATTTTACATTTGATTATTCAATTTCTGTACCTGAATACTGTTAGACTTGCCTTAAAAATACAACGTACTGTTTATTTCATTTGTATCTTCGTTCTATTATACTTATCTATGCTTGTAATTTGTAATTTCCTATGCTGATTTACTCACCTACAAACCCAATTCTTATTTTTTTTCCAAATAGGGCTATTCAAGCTATTCATATCCATCTGGTGATTTTTTTTTTCATATCGCAATATATATCGCAGAAAAACAAAACATCGCAATGTGAGTTTTTTTCCAATATCGTGCAGCCCTAGTTGTAACATTACCAATAAAGACTGAAACTAGTGTTACATTGACAATAAACATTCGACCATAACCAGAAAGTGCATGAGTTCTTTTTTATTCATCAGAGGCAGAAAATAATCAATGGCCCACATCTCACAGCTCGCACAAGTCAAACTCATCCTCACTATCACCTAATTTTACCGAAGTACAATTTTTATCTCACAATTTTACCCAAGTAAACAACCATGGCTTGGAAAAAGTCATATTTTGCTAAATTAACCATATGCCTTCATGCCACAAATCAGATACAGAGTGCTTAAATTCCCTAAAGATGTAATATACAGTGATATGTAGATACAACAACATCACTGAGGTAAACAACTCAGCGATCTAAATCTGAGATGTGTAATGATTTTTTAAACAATACCTTGTTTAATTTAGCTCTTTGGTTTAAGCTTTATTTTAGCTTTAGGGAATCTTACGATTTGATATTGATATGATCAATTGATATTAATCAAAACATCCAACTTATACCTTATTTAACAATCGTCCAGCGAGTTGTTAGATTTCAGTATATCTGAGAAATTCTGTTTATTCTCGTGGCCACGATATAATAATACAGAATTATTTAAATAACCTTATGACAGTTATGAGCATAGGTAACGTAATCTGGGCAAAGTTTGACAAGAACACTTCTCTATAAATCAAACAAGAGTTTATTTGCTATCTTACTAAAATACATGAACTAAGCTAAATAACACAAAACAAAATACATACACACAGGCAATGAATTGTTGCAATTGAGAATGATTAAAATATAGCACTGTTTTGCTATTTCCACACGATTTTACCCGTGTCGATCATCAAGAGGAGAACTCTATTATCCTTGCTCTTAGAGATAAAATACCACACGATTCAGCCACTTTAGAGATTTTGTTTGATACTTGCTTTTAAGTTGAAAGGATCTGTATGGCTCGAGGGAATTCCACGTGTCCTCGTCGCGTGACATCACTCTGGGGATGCCCTTCTGGTGGTTTGCTCGGTGCTGTCTGACGCTCGGAGTTCTTCCTTGAGTTCCTTTCGCGTAGCTTCAGACTTTCAAGGGTTTCTTCAGAGATTTGACTAAGTGTTTGTTCAATGTTCAAACTCGGCCAGATGTTAAGGCTAGGAGCTCGTTTGGAGCAGCTCCAAGTTTCAAGAAACGCGCGATTTCGAGCAGATAGAGAGTCAGAGAGCTGGGAGTCAGTATTTTAGACCGGAGATTTCGGTCCCTCCCACTCGATGCTCTACCAATGAAATAGTTCTTGTAGACGGAGCTCCGCCTACACGGCTCATTTTCCATGCAGTAAGTCCTCTCGCCTAGTTGCTTTAATCTCATGAGGAAAATATCTTAACACATACTGTATGCGTTGTAATCATACATTATTATAATAAAAGTTAACTTTCATCCATACCAAATTCTTGCCAACGAAATCAGCTTTCATTCAAACTCAAACACCACGTATTTGGCATATACATATAATAACTTTATCTATTCCGTGTTTAAGGCAAAGATTAAACTCTTAAATTCTGAATAATACCACCAAGCCTATGATACTGAACACAGGGGAAAGGTTATATGTCACAGATACAGGAAATATCATTCGTTTCAATACACAGCAAGCTTATGACATAGAATACAACCTGAATATATATATATTGTAAAATATATTGTATATATTGCTTTTGAGTATATGCTTTAATAGCCCAGTAGCTATTATTAATTGTCTTTTGGAACACTTAATAAAAGTTTTGAGTCCTTTTAGCAAGGTCCAAGACCAGAAACGAGCTGTGGAATGTGGGAGAAAAAGAGCGAGGTTATGAGGTCATGAGAACATCACTTTAGGGTGCATCTGCAAAACTTCAGCACTCAGACTTATCTCGTAAAACAGTCTCGACTTATTGAATTATGCGTTAAACGGTCATCCTGAACATGTCCAGATCCAAAGAGTTCTTTTGTAGATACAATGTCCTTTGTACTGTTGTTCATTCTAACTTTATTTATGGTACCGGTAGGTACCAACATGGAAGGTTCTGTTCTTTAACGACATCCAGATGTTCTTCTCAAATTTCTCCTGGTTTTATGGGTCTCCTGAGTTGATAAGACAGTTATCTTCTAGACATTGAGGCGTCAGTGGCTTGGTCAATTTCGGACTCGAAGGAAAGGGAATCATCTAAGTTTTCCCTTTGGGTATGCAAGATTCTATAATTGTTTGGTCTTTGTTCTATCAGGTTCTACAGATGACACTATTTGTGATGCGATTTGCTGAAATGTGGACAGGTCATTGCAAGGACCGAAACACATAACCCAATAAGAATACAACCTCAAAGGGGAATGCCGAAATAATTTGATAATATCCTTTAAGCAGATCCAATTTACTCATAAACTGAGCACAACCACAAAGTCACAGGATTTACTTTCCTATAATCCAGCCTTCTTCAAAACAGACCCACTGTCCTGCAGAGTTTAGCTGCAACCCTAATCAAAGTCACCTGCCTATCATTTTCTTGTAATCCTAAAGAACTTGATTGGCTTGTTTGGGAGTGTTTGAATTGAGCGTTCGCGTTAGTTCTGGCAGGTCACGTGAGTCAAGCTTGCATCAGCTGATTCTCAGCTGATCACATCTACCTATAGGAATAAGACACCTATCGCGGCATTCCTATATAAGCTCTATTCCGTATTAATCAGCAGCTTTTCCCGCTTGCTCAGGAGCAAATTGCGCATCGCTGCTCGCAAATCAAACTGTTGCACCGTGCTTCAGAACATCTGAAATAAACATCTAAGATAAGTGAAGGCTCATTTAATCATATCGCTGTGTATATCGCGTGGTCTGCAATTGCATTAACTATAGTAATGTTAGCAGTTTGCATTGTTTGCTGGAGCAAAATATTAAGGATATTTGCAGCAGCTTTCACGCTTCTGTATATACTGCTGGAGCAAGTGCAATCTTGAGTATGTAATCGCTATGAGGACACGCCGATAGTAACGGACAGAAGAACAGGTTACATGAATAAGCATTCTCATGTATGCGTTCAACCGTGGTTCGACGTTTCAGCGCGTAATTCCTAAGGTTGAATGTTTTCATTAGCTGAGAGTGTGCGGTTGTTCAGCTGCACGCGGCGTCAGAAGCACGTGTTTTAATGGCTTCTATATAAATAAGAATATTCATATTAATGACAAGTCATTCGAAGTATTTCAGCAGAGTGCCGCTCAATACTTATTCAAATTCATAATCTCTGATTCGCTGGTATGTGCTCTTGCATGAGTATGCACGAAACACGTTTAGGATGATCGTACGATCACTCTCCATGTTTTAAGGAACGTTCTTTGATTCATCGTTCAGCTTCTCTCTGTAAGCAATCCTGTTTTCTTAATTTAAATCAATAACTGGTATAGCGCTTCCAAAAACGTTCTTAGCATTACAACGGAGATGACCGTTAAGTTCATCAGGTTACACTGGCTACCAATAGCCGCTCGCATCAAATTCAAGGTACTGATGTTTGCCTACAAGACCACAACTGCCACTGCACCAATATACCTAAACTCGCTGGTTCAAACTTATGTGCCCTCCAGAAGCTTGCGTTCTGAAAGTGAACGACGTCTTGTGGTGCCATCCCAAAGAGGTACCAAATCACTCTCACGGACCTTTTCCTGGACTGTGCCCAGCTGGTGGAATGACCTCCCGATCTCAATTCGAACAGCTGAGTCTTTAGCCATTTTCAAAAAACATCTAAAGACACATCTTTTTCGCCAGCACCTGACTAACTAATACTAACTTACCTATTCTATTTAAAAAAAAAAAAAAAAAAAAAAAAAAAAATCCTAGCTACGTGTACTGTGCTAGACTAACTGAGACTTGTCATGACACTTGTATACTGTTGCTCTCTCGATGGTCTGATTGCTTCTATTGTTCTCCTCATTTGTACGTCGCTTTGGATAAAAGCGTCTGCTAAATGATTAAATGTAAATGTAAATGTAAGCTATATCATCCCTCACTCAATAGTTAAAAAACATAAAAAAATTAAATTAATTTCACCCTTAATCATTTCTGATGTCTTCACGAGATAAGCCAAGTTCTCATTTCATTCTCATGGCTCATGCTACGTAGCAAATATGTTATTGTCAAATCTGCTCGTTGTTTAAGGCTAGTTGTTCAGTATGTTTACTAGGCACACTGTCGCTTTAGGGTATTGGTTGTATTTTGACACGCTGGTAATATTAACTGTTACATCCCTAGGATGTATGCGTTTTATTAAAATGCATTAGTGTGTTTTCCTGCCCTTTGGGTGTGGTAATGTTTCCCCTGTGTGTGCTCTCTCTCCCTCTATCTCTCTCACTCTCTGCTTGCTTGGCAGTTGCAATTGCCCACAGGTGGTGCTCATCAGAGAGTGTGCTGCAGACGGTGATGCTACAAAAGAGCAGAGTGAACACTGCTTGGAGAGGTTCACGTCTCCCCTGCTCCAGACGTGTTGGGTGTTTCTTTTAAAATATCTTTTGATTGTGGTAAAAAAAAAAAAAAAAAAAAAAAAAGGTTGTCTGTTGAATGATAACTTCTGAGTGCAAGCTGTATTCCTTTTGATTCCTGCTGACCAGCAGTGTGTACTGAATCTACAAGTTGATTAGTCAAATAAATGGTTGTTGCATTTCTGGGGCAGAGGACTGGGGTGATAACTCGTTTTATTCATTGCTTCCTTTTATAAGTTTTAGTTAACCTGTTAATCTTACCACAGCTGAGGCTTGGTTTTAAGTCGATTGTTTTAGGCGGTCTGACGTGAAACAGGTTGATACCTAAGGCTCAGTGTTGGGAATGTTGCTCATTAACTTATCCTTCTATTATTTTCCACAGCTGTGTTTAAGTCGGTGATATACTGTTGCTTAAGCTATAGTGTATTGGTAAGTGCTCGATACTCGGCGTGCAGTATGTAGATTTCACTACTACAGGTTATTTATGCCAACGATTATCTGGATAAGCCAACATGCCTATTGCCTAAATTTGGGTATTCACAAATGCTGTACGGCATAAAGGGGCATGCTGCTCTTCTCAGCTGCTTATTAAAGAAGAGCACCCCTTCACTAATGCTCTCCTTCTGTAAACGTCATGCTGCCTCAGTCTATGCTATTCTGAAGGTCTTGCTTAAAGCTATCAGGGTATCAGGATTTTGCCACGTGTTAAGGCCTATCTAGTGTTCAGTATCATGTTTGTGCTAGAACTGCTCGTGGCTTAAGCGATTGGTTGTTACTGCAAGTGCTCGTACCCGGTAAACTTTAACAGCAAGAAGCTAATGTTAAGCTGTTTAAGGAATATGATTGTTCTCGAAATATGCTCGCTGCTAATGGCTTGTCTGGTATTGGGGATGCTATTTCTTTAAGTTTCTGATTATTGCAGCACTCTGTGATTAAGCAAGCGTCAAGCTTGTTGCATTAAGCATAGAGTAAGACAAGGAATTTGTTTACGCTCACATGGGTTGTCAGTTGTGGTCACGTAACGCTATGAGCGCAAATGACAATGAAGGTGACAAACCTGTAACTGAAGAGTTGATTTATTGATTCATTATATGCTGTTATAGTTTAAATGGGTTCTGAAGCTTTAGGCAGGTTGAATCTGCGATTCGATCAGATAATTTGCTTGCTCTATGGCTGCAGTGCACTGCGTCTGCTGCAAACTCGTCCGCCAATTATAGTGGGTTTTTCTGCATCTTTTATTTATTTTTTTCAGGTTAAAGAGCCTTGCTGCTCTTCTCAAGCTGCTTATAAAGAAGAGCACCCCTTCGCTGCTTCTCTTCTTAAAGGGCATGCTGCCCCAGTCTATGCCATTTCAGAAGGTCGTTGCTTAAATCTGTTAGGGTATTGAGATTTTTCTTGGTTTTTAGGGCTTATCTAGTGCTCAAGGACCTACTTGTTGCTTTAAGTTATTGGTTGTACTGCAAGTGCTGATACTTGGTTAAACTGGCAACAGCAAGAAGCTGTTTAGGCCATCTGATTGTACTTGAAATATGCTTGCTGCTTATGGCTCATCTAGTTATTGGGACTGCTATTTCCTTAAGTTTCTCTGACTACTGCAAGTTTTGTGATTTTAAGCAAGCAACATGCTCATTGCAAATCTATCGAGTGTATTGGTAAGGATTTTGTCTTCGCTCACGTGGGTTGTCAGATTGAGGACGTAACGCAATGAGCACAATGTCAATGGGAGACGACACCTGTAAACAGATGAGTAGATTTGAGTTATTATATGCTATTCATAGTTTTTAAATGGATGCTGAAGCTTTAGGCCAGGTAGAACCTGCGATCTTTGAACCATTCATTGCTCGCTCCTATGGCTGCAGTACGCTGTGTTTGCTGTAGATTAGGCTGCCAATTTTAGTGGGTTTCTGCATATTTTTCAGGTATTGCATTAAAGGGGCTTGCTGCTCTTCTTAGCTGCTTATAAAGAAGAGCACCCCTTCACTGCCTTCTGTAAGGGGCCGCTGCCCCAGTCTCTGTTATTTCAGAAGGATATGCATCTTTCAGAATGCCATCAGTTGTGGTTTGGGCGGTTCTGGCCTATCGTTTGTGTTGGGGGGGTTATTATTATTGCTGCTCTCCCTGCTCATTCATGACGGGCTGTATGGATGGGCAGGGAGTTTTTGCACAGAACAGAACCATACCGCCAAACCAAACTTTATGCTAAGTATCTATCATTTTGACGATAGTGGTCCTGACAGAAATTGAGCGTTCGCGTTAGTTCTGGCAGGTCATGTGAGTCAAGCTTGCATCAGCTGATTCTCAGCTGATCACATCTACCTATAGGAATAAGACACCTATCGCGGCATTCCTATATAAGCTCTATTCCGTATTAATCAGCAGCTTTTCCCGCTTGCTCAGGAGCAAATCACCCTCCTCCATCCCCAACTCCTCCTTTCGCAGTCAGGACTTGGCTTTCTGATATTCCTTGCTAAATCAGACTCTTTTGTTGAATAATTATACACTTAAATATCATTAAGTACATTAATGATATCTGCTTTGTTCTGTTCTATTAACCCTCGGGGGGTTATTATTATTGCTGCTCTCCCTGCTCATTCATGACGGGCTGTATGGATGGGCAGGGAGTTTTTGCACAGAACAGAACCATACCGCCAAACCAAACTTTATGCTAAGTATCTATCATTTTGACGATAGTGGTCCTGACAGAATTAAGGTTGGCATTAAACTGCAGAACAGTGGACCTTGAAGGCCAGAGTTAAGAATCCTTGCACTAGACACCTAAATAAGACTTTTTGTCTCATTTTCAAACAAGTCAATGAGATGAATGTCAATTAGAAGCAAAGTAACATGGTGTGTTCAGGAAAGGTTGGAAAGATTGTATTTATGAGTTGAATTCACATGAATGCCACCACAAGGTCATAATTATGAGTAGGAAGTTCTGAACTTTCTTAAAGCCACAAGTTTCCAAGTTGGGGCATTTCAGTGAGAAAGCATAGTAGATGCAATAGATGCAGTACCTGTACTGATGGTAAATCTGTTAAAATTAACAATGTTTTTAGTTTTTTTTGTCATTTACAACTATCAAAGTGGAATCTACAAAATATGACATTATTATATAATTACAATATAGAAGTCATCCAAAATGTTCTATTAAAGAGATGTAACCCAGCAGTACATGTCTGATAGTACGTCTAACATGTCTTAAATGGGTTCATTAGTCTTATTTGCCATGGAAAGCTGGGAATACATTAGCTACCCCTCACCCAAGGCACGGGAGCCTGACATCATAATGCCTCAGATAACGACCACCTCTTTTGACCTGTGTGTGTGAGATTCAAATAAAATTCTTCGGTCTGTGCCTGTGAGGGTTACACTACAAAACACTGCAGGGTTTTACCCTTCACCTCCCCAAATGTGCCACAATTACTGCGCTCCAATTCCACAGCTAGCACAGAAAAGATTTTGAGTCACAGGAGAGTATGTATGAAATCATAAAGCTGAAGCTGTGAGCATTTCATGCATTTTAATACATTTTTGTTTTGAAAAGTCTAACATAATAGCACATATATTATTAGGAATATATAGTAAATAATGAAGAGAGAATAGACTATCAAGAGATTCATCGGGCATTAAATAACCCACCAAAAAAATAAAAATAATAAGAGAGAGAGACAGAAGATTAATAGGCTATTACAGAATGGCCTCGTATACTTTATTTCCTACATTAGTCCACTCAATAGTCCACTTAAAAGAGTGGATGAAATGAATTTGTCACACCATCACCCTGTTTGGACTGTTTGCCTGTCTAGTTTTGTTCTTTGACCAAGTTTCTGTTTCCCCTTGATTACTTGAGTTAGTTCATCGGTGTCTTGTTAATTATACTCATTTGTCTATGTATTTAAGTTGCACCTTCACAGACACTCTTTGTCCAGTCACCATTTACATTGATGTGCATTTCCCTGCCCATTTGGATTATCTCTTGTGTGGATTATTGCGATTAAGCTTTGTGCTGAAATTTATTCATCTTCATCGAGTCTTCTTCTTGTGTATACCATCCATTGGCACAATGGACAGTTTACCATCACGTCCCGTGTTTCATGATTCTGAGTATCTGGACTTGTCCAGTGACCGCTGTGAAAGGACAGCTGACAACATAGGAAAGTCTGTGTGACAGCTTGGAGAGACAGCTGACTGGAGGGAATAGTCCCCATTGGGGCTGTCATGGGCTAGCTACCCATGGCGGCAGTCTCCGACGCTGTTTCAGTTTGTTGGAGACACCCGCCAAATGCTACAGAAAATGAACAAAGGAACATACCCCTAGAGCCTGCGAGAGTGGGGGCGCAAGATGGCTCGATGACTGACAGCATGGCTACAGACCCAGGAACGGACATGACTACGAGCAAGAACACGGCACATGAGACAACCACAGCAGCAGCAGGACACTCACTTCAAGTGTGCACCTGTGGCTGGGCGAAAATAACATCATTCAGGGGGTTGAGGACCCACCAAGGAAAGAGAGGGTGCTTGAGAGAGCAGAGACAATGGCCTCGCATTGACCAGTACTTCTTACGAAGCAACCAGTCAAATCAGTCGATTGAAGCACGGCGACGGGATAAAAACCAAAGTTCGCAGAGCATCAGCACCACTGTCACTGAAGAGGATAATACAAGCACAGAAATGCCGGTGGAGGAACCCACCCAACCACAGAGACCTCCTAAGGAGGGAAAGATCAAAGGGCACAGACTGAGTGTGAAGTGGCCCAAAGCTGTTGAAAAGTGAGAGTGGGAAATAGTCAACAACGACCTGACAAAAATCCTGGAGCGACAAGTGGGCACAGCAGAGAAAAAGCTGGAAAGGATGGGCGATATCATCTACCACTATGGAGAAGAGCGCTTTGGAGTAAACACTAGGAGAAGTGGCAAAGCAACACCAGCACCAGCCAAATCCAGGAGGCAGCAAGAGATCGAAAGGCTGGTCAGAGAGAGAAGGCAGCTGAGAAAGCAGTGGAAGAAGGCCTCTAGTGCAGAGAGAGAGGGTCTCATGCTACTCCAGGGAGACATCAAGTGTCGGTTGGCAACCTTGCGAAGAGCAGAGAACCTGAGGAAACTTCGCAAGAAGAAGGAACACACAAGAACATGGTTCTATAAAAATCCCTTCAAGTTCGTCAAAGACCTCTTCGCTAAGGAAAAAAGCGGAATCCTGAAAATTTCAAAGCAGGAACTGGAAGAACATCTGGAAAAGGTCCACCATGACACGAAAAGGCATGAACAGATAGTTATCCCACATGATATCCCACCTATTCAACCTCCTGAATTCAACCTGGAGGCTGGCCCTCCAAAATGGAAGGAAGTAGAGAGTACAGTACGGCGCGGAAGATCAGCATCAGCTCCTGGGCTGAGTGGAGTACCGTATAAGCTCTACAAGAACGCACCAGATGTTCTACGCTATCTTTGGAGGTTAATGAGGATAGTGTGGCAGAAGGAAATAATACCTAAGGCGTGGCGAAGGGCTGGAGGGGTGTTAATTCCCAAGGAGAAGGATGCGACAGACATAAGTCAATTCCGGCCAATTTGCCTTCTCAACGTTGAGGGAAAAATCTTTCTCAGCATGATAGCACAGAGGTTGTCCACCTACCTGTAGAAGAACAAGTACATTGATACAGCCGTACAGAAAGCTGGCATTCCTGGGTTCTCTGGTTGCTTGGAGCATACTAGTATGATCTGGCACCAGATCCAAGCAGCAAAGAAAGATAAAAGAGACATCCATGTCATCTTCCTTGACCTGGCCAATGCCTTTGGATCAGTTCCTCATAACCTTCTCTGGGAATCCTTCAACTTCTTCCACGTTCCATCATCCGTCACTAGTCTAGTAAAAGCCTACTTCGAAGACCTGCAATTGTGTTTCACAACAGCTGACTTTACAACATCATGGCAGCGCGTAGAAGTAGGCATCATGGCAGGCTGTACAATCTCACCCCTGGCCTTCACAATGGCCATGGAGGTCATCATCAGGGCCTCAAGATGGGTGGTGGGGGGCGAGCGAACTAAGAACGGGATTCGCCTTCCACCTATCCGAGCGTACATGGATGACATGACCATTCTGACTACTACTGCAGCATGCACCAGGCGGCTACTTGGAAAACTGCAGGAGAACATCAAGTGGGCCCGGATGAAAATCAAACCGAACAAGTCACAAAGCATCTCAATAATCAAGGGACAGCTAAAAAACGTGAAGTTCTGTATTGGTGACGACCCAATACCAACAGTGTCTGAGCAACCTGTCAAAAGCCTGGGCAGATGGTACAACGCAAGCCTCAGGGACAAAGACCAAGTGCAGCAAGTAAGGCAGGACTTCACCAACAGTCTGGAAAACATCAACAGGACCCTACTGCCAGGGAAACTCAAGCTCTGGTGCCTGCAATTTGGACTTCTCCCTCGGGTAATGTGGCCACTAACTATCTACGAGCTCCCAATAACAACTGTGGAGAAGATGGAGCGAACCATGACTTCATACGTGAAGAAATGGCTCGGTGTCCCACGCTGTCTGACTAACATCAGCCTCTACGGCAAAGGGGTCCTTGAACTGCCTATCACGAGCCTCACCGAAGAGTACAAGTGCTCTAAAGTAAGAATCCAGATGACTTTGAAGGACTCCAGAGACCAGACCATCAGCAATGCTGTTCCACTCCTGTTAACTGGACGGAAATGGACACCATCCAATGCGGTGCAGCAAGCTACGTCAGCCCTGAGGCACAGTGACATTGTGGGGCACGTCCAGTTGGGAAGAGGAGGTTTTGGTCTTACGGCAAGTAAGCCAACTTGGCGTAAGGACTCAACATCAGATAGGAGGAAAATGGTGGTCGAGGAGATGCGCCGTCAGGAGGAGGCGGAAAGAAGCGCAAAGGCTGTCTCTCTTGTCAAGCAGGGACAATGGATGAGGTGGGAAGGCCTGGAGAGGAGAAAGCTCAGCTGGAGGGAGCTCTGGGAAATGGAGGCAAGCAACATCAGCTTCATCATCAGAACCACCTATGATGTGCTCCCATCTCCAAAAAACCTCCACCAGTGGTATGGCGAGGACCCAATCTGTGCCCTCTGCCCAACTCCAGCGACTCTCAAACATATCTTGACCGGTTGTAAGACCAGCCTCATACAAGGCTGATACACCTGGAGGCACAACCAGGTCCTCAAGAGTCTGGCAACAGCTCTTGAGAGCAAGAGGAATACCACCAACTCCTTGCCCCTGAGAGCAACCAATTCCATCACGGCCCCAACCTTCATCCGAGAGGGACAGAAAAAGCCCAATCATCTTCCTACCAAACCAGAAGCTGGACAACTAGCCATGGCCCGGGACTGGAAGATGCTAGTCGATATTGGCCAGCAACTAATCTTTCCACCTGAGATTGCAGCCACCACCCTTAGGCCAGACTTGGTACTCTGGTCCCCTTCATTGAAGTCTGTTTACATCACAGAGCTCACAGTCCCATGGGAGAATTCAACAGAAGAGGCCTATGAGCGCAAGAAACTGCGCTACATAGAACTGGCAGCAGACGCTCAACAACGAGGATGGAAAGCTAAAGTCTATCCGGTTGAAGTGGGATGTAGAGGTTTTGTGGCTTCTTCCACCATCAGACTGCTGAAAGACCTTGGCATCCATGGACAGGCTCTGCGACAGACAATTAGATCAGTCTCTGAAGCAGCCGAAAGAAGCAGCCAGTGGATATGGATTAAGCGGAAGGACCATTGCTGGGCTCAAAGAGCATCAATATGACCCGCTCACTAATCCCCCCCACCCCCTACTCTACTTGAGAACCCAGGTCACAACCCTCCAGGAGGAGGGGGAACAAGGTATGCGGTCAGCTTTATGCTTGACTCAGGGAAGAGGACGCCCCCTGCCTTGCATAGTCCCGTGGGCTGCGCCATTTAAACATCCAGGCAATTCTCATAATTGGGTATGGGACACAAGCTCAGGTTTGATCACCCTGTAGCTGGCCACCTTTGATGAGGGTGTCTAGTGTTGAAAGGCCGAAACACCCCCTGATTCAAAGGTACACTACTGATGATGTGTCCCGAAATTTACAGCTTTCCCACATCTGAGATACAGCTCTCACGCCACTCTCAACATCAAGGCAAACCTCATGTGCATACCATCCATTGGCACAATGGACAGTTTACCATCACGTCCCGTGTTTCATGATTCTTCAACACACCATGACAGCTGACCGGACCTAAAAAGTAATAGTTTGTGTATGCTGACAAGCCTCCTCTTATTCCACCTTCATCATCATCAGTCTGCCCCATTATGACCATGGAGGTCAGTTTTGAACTGTCTGTGCGTCCTGAACTATTTTTCCCGGCTCCACCGGGCTGCCTCGTCCCTCCGGCTCTGCCTTGGTCAGTTGTCGATCTGCCCTCGTCTCAGCTTCGCCTCATTCCTCTGTCCCTCTGGCTCCATTGGGTTTCTCCCTCCCTCCAGGTCCACCTTGGTCCTCTGCCGCTCCGGCTCCACCTCGACCTTCTGGATCCCCGCCTGTGCCTCGTTCACCTGAGCCATCTGCTCCAACTTGGCCCTCCAGATCCTCTGCGTCACACTGGCTCAGTGGCACTCCGTCTCCACCCTGGACTCCTCTCCCACCTGCTCCGCCACTGTCTGTCTGTACTTCTTGTAGTCGTCAGCCCTTCATCGGCCATGGCTCCTCCCTCCATCAGCTCCACCGTGGGCTGTCTTCCTGGCTGGGCTCTGGAGCATCTCCTGTCGTGGTTGGGGTTGCTTTTTATCATGTGCAGTGTTTACCTGGTAAACTTGGTAGCAACAAAACAATCGTGAAATCTGACACAGAATTTAATAATAAATTGAAAAGGAACTTACACCTGTATGATTCCACTGTGGACTCCATCTTCTGCTGAGAAACAGTAATTTATTCAGCTTGAGCCTCACAGTGAATTACAATAATTCTCTGGTCGTCTAGTCAATGGGTTCTTCTCAAAAGGAAGGCTGCATCCTACCGAGGCTGGGTCCTTCCTAGTTCAGTCCTTCAGAGGCTTGTAAGCTAGAGACCTCCTCGGCATTAAATGCTAGAATGAGACTGTCTAGTAAGTGCGCGTGGCTACGTCACTTACTGCATGTTCCGGCCCTCACCGTCATGGAACGAAAATACTAATAAAACTTAGTTTTGGAAAAATACTTTGTATTACAAATCTTTATATTATTTGGCTTTTTATTAATGCAATACAATGAATTACAGCTGTCTACAGTCTCCCAGTGGCTTACATTATTGTCAGTTTAGCGTTTAGTGAGTAATTTACACCAAAACAAAAGATAACATCTATGCTTTCTTGTCCAAAAACATTATTTTTGTCTTACATTTCATAATAAATTCAGACAAGCTCAGTACTGACTTGTATTTTTGTCAGTTTATTCTCATGAAATGGAATGGGTATACAGGATTGTGGGTGATTGAAGGTTGTGAAGCATACATCCCATGCATCCTTCAAATTAAGCTGAATGAAGGATGCGAAACAAAGGCTGTTCTAAGTGTTCATGTGATTAAATGAACACAGATGGCACCAAAATTGGGTGAAAAGCCATGAACAGACTATAGCTTTTACTGAACTCGCAAAACGTCTAACTCTTAAAGGGGAAAACCCCACCACAGGTAACAAAACATTCTCAAAGAGAAAACATTACAAACACTCAATATGAATTCTGTCACATCCTTAAATGTATGCCGCCACACTTTCTTCCAAGGTTCCTTCCGATTGAGATAGCCTTCAGTGACGTTTGATGACGTACGTCTTCGTAGGATGCAGCCTTCTGATTGAGAAGCACCCTATATCAGTTGTACACTTATTTTTGCGGCGCATTATGGAAATGAATAAGTGCACTCAATAATGTTGTTTCAGACATCACTATAAGTGACTGTCCTCTTAAATAGTGCACAATGTAAGGGTATAAGGGGTGATTTCAGACACGGTCTAAAACAATCTGGCTGCAGCTGAAATTGCATATTCTGCTTGGGTACTACTTTAGTGTACTGTACTGTGATGGATAAAAAAGTAGTTTCTATATAGCAAGAATGTAATCCCTGTGGATTATTGCCATTTACAACTCACACATGGGATGGTAAAGTGTCCATTAGTTGCAAATTGCAAAATCTCATTGAAATTATAGTAAATCATCTTACTTTTTGCCTGGTGTAATGAATACTCTGAATTCTGCCATACTACTATTTATGCATACTGTTTTTCACCTACTATATAGTAGGGAAGTAGGCATATTTAGAAACAGCCCTCTATTTCTTGGCCAATTTAATTAAGACCTCATGAGAATTTAGGATATTTGGGATTTTGCCCCTGCCAACTTGAACTTTAAAATGTTTTATATAAATATCTATAAACTTATATATATACTTAACATGCTTCTTACAATTCCAGTACTGTTCTATATGGATTAATGTTATTTTTGCGTATCTGTATTTTGAGGTGCAAGGGATGTAAACTTCTCATTTAATAATTTAGCTGTAAGTGAATAATTCTCATGCCTTTTGGTTCACATCTTTTGAATTATACAAGATGGATGACACTTTTATGTTTTTTCCTAAAGCCAGAGCAGAAAGACATATTCTGAATGATGATGGGATTCAATTTTCTGATGTGAATCTCTGTGGATGGATATATAATTACTTTATATATCTGTCTGGATAACAATGGGAAACTCACCAAAACCAGTCTCACACAGAGAAAAACATAGAGGAGTACAAAAAGAGAAATTGTATTTAAGTTGAAGCATTGGTACTGTGTGAAAATGGTAATATTAAATGTAAAATTAAAACATTTAATTGTACTCTCATTTATTCTACATTTCCTTTTAAAGGGGAAATTTGATGTTTATCTGCTTACCCCAAGGGCATCCAAGGTGACTTTGATTCTTCAGTAGAACACAAACTAACTCAAACCATTGCAGTCTGTCAGTCATATAATGTTAGTCAATGGTACTCACGGCTTTGAGAGAAAAAAAAAATCCACTGACAAAACCAAATTAAACCCTACGGCTCGTGACGATCTGATCCATCTGATCCACCGCCCGGTTCAACTGTCCTGAGCTCGTACACACAACAGCCGGCGCATGACGACGTGTCTTCTTCTTCTTGCTTTATGGCGGATCACAGACTTATAAGTGCATTATCGCCACCTATCTCTCAAATGGACCATTGACACTCTATCTACAATCTCAATTAGGAGTGTCAATGGCAAGCAGATAAATATCAAATTTTCATTTTTGGGTGAACTATCCCTTTAAGTTAGTCACTGATGGGTTGAACTATTTATGGATATTCATTATTAGCTCTCTCAAGGATCTTTTCATTAAGAACTTTCTGCCACTAATGGACAAATGCAAATTAGAAATGGATAGGTGAGCATACCTTCCTCTTTCTTTAGTAGGCAATGTGAATCTTATCAAAATAGTGATTCTGCCAAAATGTTTATATCTTTTTCAGCACATTCCAGTCTGCATTAGGAGATCAGTTTTTCAGCTTCCCAAATCTGAAGGGCGCTTAGTGATTTTCTGTGTTATATCTGGGCATGTAACATTATTAAATTGCTCTACCGGGTTGGCTTTAGGTCCTGACATGTGCACCCCCTGCGTTCATACCGAGCTATCTTACTCCTCTTGTTCTTTACTCCCCATGATTTGCTCTCAGCTTCCTATAGAGGTATACAAAATTTTGAATAACCCAGCAGTTATTAACCCCGGTTCCAAATCATCAGTCCTCATTCTACTGGATCTATCTGCTGCTTTTGACACTGTCAATCAGCAGATCCTCCTGTCCACCCTCTCATCACTGGGCATCACTGGGATTCCACTTCGCTGGTTTGAATCTCACTGGTAGGTCTTTCAGGATGGCCTGGGGAGGGGAGGTATCCAAAGCACATCAACTGGTCACTGGGGTTCCTGAGGGTTCAGTTCTTGGACCCCTCCTCTTCTCCACATACACTACATCACTGGGTCCCATCATACAGGTCCATGGCTTCTCCTACCATTGCTACACCGATGACACACAGCTCTATCTCTCTTTTCAACCGGATGATCCTACGGTAGCTGCACGCATCTCAGGCTGCCTGGAGGACATCTCAACCTGGCAAAGACTGAGCTTCTTGTCTTCCCTGCCACTCCATCTCTACAGCATGATTTCACCATCCAGCTAGGTTCTTCTACAATTACCCCATCAACTTCGGTCAGAAATCTCGGTGTAATATTTGATGACCAGCTGACCTTCAAAGAGCACATTGCAAAGACTGCTCGATCTTGCAGGTTTGCACTACACAACATCAGAAAGATCAGGCCCTTTCTGACAGAGCATGCTGCACAACTTCTTGTCCAGGCCCTTGTCATTTCTAGGCTGGACTACTGCAATGCTCTACTGGCTGGACTACCATCGAGCACAATCAAACCTCTACAAATGATTCAGAATGCAGCGGCACAACTGGTCTTCAAAGAGCCCAAAAGAGCCCATGTTAAACCTCTCTTTATCTCCTTGCACTGGCTACCGGTTGCAGCTCGCATCAAGTTCAAGACATTGATGTTTGCATATAGAACAACCACAGGCTCAGTACCCGCCTGCTTCCACTCACTTTTACGAATCTACATCCCCTCCAGAAGTCTGAGATCTGCTAGTGAGCGACACCTCATGATACCATCACAGAGAGTCTCAAAATCACTCTCCAGAACATTCATGTTCACCATTCCTGGCTGGTGGAATGATCTTCCCACCCCTATCTGGAATGTTGGATCACTGTCAATCTTCAAACAACAACTGCAAACTCATCTCTTTCGACACTACTTAACTTCATCCTAAACTTCCAAAAAAAAAAGATATTTATCTATTCCTTCCCTTGCTAGCTTGTACTTATTTGAACAATGCCTGAGACTTGTTGTTACGAGCACTTCCTCTGTCTGTTTGCCTCTTTAAGATGAATCGCTTTATGTCTTCCCCAATTGTAAATCGCTTTGGATTAAAGCATCTGCAAAATGACTAAATGTAAATGTACTAATACTGTTGTTTTGCATCAGTTAAAAAAATGTCCTACACATACCCTTGGTTCATATTTTGTCTTTCATTGTTGGTCAACTAATGCCTCGTTTCCACTGAGCGGTACGGTACAGTACAGTTCAGTACAGTAACCCTGATCAGGCTTGCGTTTTCACTGCCAACAGTGCCCTTTACTTGATAGGCGTGGTGTATGCCGGAAAGTAGCGATCGTCAATAAAGCGCGACAATAAGCACAACTCTGCCTCTTTTATGTCAGTTTTAATGAACAATAATAGCATTATAAAAGTATAAGTACAAGGTATAAGAGGCTTATATAAGAGGAAATAAAGACAAAAGCAAACAATTCACAGTCAAAAGTTTGCTACAAAGTCAGCGTTGTAAGTTACTACGGTAAAGTTCAAAATAAATATAAAGTTAAACTTTGTGCTCAGTCAAAACGATATGACCAGGAAGAAATAATAGATTCATGAGACCACGAATGCCTGGTAAATATACAACCCCAAATCAGAAAAAGTTGGGACAGTATGGAAAACGCAAATAAAAAAGAAAGTAGTGATTTCTAAATTTACTTTGACTTGTATTTCATTGCAGACAATATGAACACAAAATATTTCATGTTTTGTCTGATCAACTTCATGTCATTTGTAAATATACATCCTTTCCTGTCATTCAGACCTGCAACACATTCCAAAAAAAGTTGGGACAGTAAAGCATTTACCACTTTGTAATGTTGCCATTCCTTTTCACAACACTTAAAAGACGTTTAGGGACTGAAGACAGCAAGTGATGAAGTGTTTCAGGTGTAATTTTGTCCCATTCTTCCTGCAAACAAGTCTTAAGGTGGGCAACAGTACGGGGTCTTCGTTGTCGCATTTTGCACTTCAAAATGCACCACACATTCTCTATTGGAGACAGGTCGGGACTGCAGGCAGGCCAGTCAAGTACCCGTACCCTCTTCCTCTGCAGCCAGGACTTTTGTAATGTGTGCAGAATGTGGTTTTGCATTGTCTTGTTGAAATATGCATGGACGTCCCTGGAAAAGATGTCTTCTTGAAGGCAGCATATTGTGCTCCAAAATCTCTATGTACCTTTCAGCATTAATGGTGCCATCACAGAAGTGCAAGTTACCTTTGCCAAGGGCACTGACACAACCCCATACCATGACAGACCCTGGCTTTTGGACTTGTTGCTGGTAACAGTCTGGATGATCCTCTTCTTCTTTGGTACGGAGCACACGGCGTCCATTCCTCCCAAAAAATACCTGAAATACTGATTCATCTGACCACAGTACACGTTTCCACTGTGTGATGGTCCATCCCAGATGCCTCCGAGCCCAGAGAAGTCGACGGCGCTTCTGGACACTGTTAACATAGGGCTTCCTTTTGGCACAGTACAGTTTTAACTGGCATTTGTGGATGTAACTACGTATTGTGGTACTTGACAAAGGTTTGCCAAAGTAGTCCTGAGCCCATGTGGTGATATCGCTTATAGATGAATGACGATTCTTGATGCAGTGCCGCCTGAGGGATCGGAGATCACGGTTGTTCAGCTTAGGCTTGCGCCCTTGTCCTTTACGCACTGAAATTCCTCCAGATTCCTTGAATATTTTAATTATGTTATGCACTGTTGAAGGTGAAATATCCAAATCTCTTCCTTTCTTTCTTTGAGGAACATTGTTTTTAAACATTTCAATAATTTTCTCACGTATTTGTTGGCAAACTGGCGATCCTCGGCCCATCTTTGCTCCTAAAGGACTAGACCTTTCTTGGATGCTGCTTTTGTACCAAATCATAATTACAATCACCTGTTGACATCAACTGTTTCAAATCACATCATTATTTAACCAATTTACCTCATTACTAGCCCTAAACTAGTCCTAGAACCAGAAAATGTGAGCATATCACACCAGTCCTCAGGTCCTTACACTGGCTTCCAGTTACATTTAGGATTGATTTTAAAGTACTTTTACTCGTTTATAAGTCACTCAATGGTCTAGGACAGTGGTCGGCAACCCGCGGCTCCCGAGCCGCATGCGGCTCTTTCATCCCTTTGCGGTGGCTCCCTGTATGGGTGTACGCGGGTGAGGTGTCCCCAGACTTTTTATACAATCTAAACTCTTCCCCTGCACTTTTTCTCGGTCAAGTGTGTTAAAGTAGAGGTTTTCAAGGGCCAATGTGAATAAATCTAGATTTAAATTAAAAGAGAAAAGATAGGCACGTCGTTTTGGATACGTTTTATTCGTATCCAAAACGATGTGAACTTCACGGAGCGCTGAACACTCTCACGCGCTGTATGTTTCATTCATTCTCGAAGCCGGGGGGCGCTCTCGCGCAGAAAGTCCAAAACGGACTCATATGAGAAGTAATAATATCTTTTGACAGGCATCCCGCTATCGCTGTAGCTAAGCTGAATAACAAGCATAAAACTTAACGGATGAAACGTGAAGACGATATGTGTTTTTCAAGTCTTCTCCAGGTAATATGTGACCCTGTACCACAAAACCAGTCTTAAGTGTCAATTTTCCGAAATTGAGATTTATGCATCATCTGAAAGCTGAATAAATATTTCCATTGATGTATGGTTTGTTAGGATCAGACAATATTTGGCTGAGATACAACTAATGGAAAATATGGAATCTGAGGGTGCAAAAAAATCTAAATATTGAAAAAAATCGCCTTTAAAGTTGTCCAAATGAAGTTATTAGCAATGCATATAATCAAAAATGAAGTTTTGATATATTTACAGTAATACATTTACAAAATATCTTCATGGAAGATGATATTTACAAAATATCCTAATGATGTTTGGCATAAAAGAAAAATGGATAATTTTGACCCATACAATGTATTTTTGGCTATTGCTACAAATATACCCGTGCTACTTATGACTGCTTTTGTGCTCCAGGGTCACATATATGAATGATACAGTGGTAATTGACAGCATAAATTACAGTACAGAAGCTATAAAATATATTTTCTGCCTTATTTTGTGATAAAAATGGAAAATGTGTTTGTAGTGTATATATATACTGATTGTACAATCATAACCATAAAATTGACATTAGTAAAATATTTATCAAAAATATTATATTAGACAAATTATTGGTTATTGTCCAGCAGTGTATTTTATTTCTTAGCCAATTAAACGTAAGAGATTTTTTTTATTTTTTTTTGTCAATTATACATACATAAATAAATATTATAATTATTATTATTATTATTATTACTACATTTGACATTTTCTGTCACTCTCACTTCTGAAATGATTACTACTTCCCTGCATGCCCTGTAACATAACTGAATATAAAACTTTAACTATATGCCGTGTTATCTTTATTTGGGCATCAAATATTTTGTGGCTCCACATGAATTTTATTCGGTGGGAAAGGGGCCAAAATGGCTCTTTGGACGTTGAAGGTTGCAGACCCCTGGTCTAGGACCTAAATATATTGCAGATATGCTCACTGAATATAAACCTAACAGACCACTCAGATCATTAGTATCGAGTCAGTTAGAAATACCAAGGGTTCACACAAAACAAGGGGAGTCCGCTTTTAGCTATTATGCCGCCCGCAGCTGGAACCAGCTTCCAGAAGAGATCAGATGTGCTAAAACATTAGCCACATTTAAATCCAGTCTCAAAACTCATCTATTTAGCTGTGCATTTGTTGAATGAGCACTGTGCTACGTCCGAACTGACTGAATTGTATTTTATGTATAATCCTTTTCTATTTAACTGTTTTAAATTTCATTTTAAATCAATTTCTATATCATTTTAAAATTCCTTGTTTTATTATTTTTAATTCCTTGTTTTTATTGCTGTGAATGATTATTTCACTTTCTTTTATGTAAAGCACTTTGAATTACCACTGTGTATGAAATGTGCTATATAAATAAACTTGCCTTGCCTTGCCTAAATTGCTCCTGTCCCAACTTTTTTTGGAATGTGTTGCAGGTCTGAATGATAGGAAAGGATGTATATTTACAAATGACATGAAGTTGACCAGACAAAACATGAACTATTTTGTGTTCATATTGTCTGCAATGAAATACAAGTCAAAGTAAATTTAGAAATCACTACTTTCTTTTTTTATTTGCGTTTTCCATACTGTCCCAACTTTTTCTGATTTGGGGTTGTACACAAAACGAATTGATTCTCATTTAATCACTACAGAGACATCAGAGCCAGCAGCAAATGTTGGAAGGACTAGCCGAGCGTAAGGCTGCTCGAGGCGGATACATGAGCACGGAGCATCCGGTGATCGCCTGGAGCTTCGAAATCGGCATAGCAAATTTTCAAATAGGCGCTATTTCTTTATAAATAAACTGCAGATTTGAGTTTTAAACAACTACATTCTCGCCACAATAACAGTAATATTTTGAAAATTACACAGGTTTTTGGGCAATGACGTTTCACAAGTCCACAAGTACAGACAAGAACACATATTGAGAAACGGCTATTGTCTGTGTGAAAATATAAAAGTATAAAATACACTGTTATATATATTTTTTTGTGTGTTTGCGCACTCTGATGTAATAAGCGGAAAGAGTGAAGGAGAAGCTTTATCCCCTTGTATCATGCACAAGTGACGATTTTAGTAAACCTTAAAACTTCTGCAGTGAGTTTAGCTCCACCCTTTTGGTACCCTTTGCTGTGCTCGGTACCCCAACAAAAGGGTACCAAAAAAGTGGTACAGTACGGTTTGCTATTTTGGTACCATTCACAACTTCTGACAATGGAAACGGACATAATTGCGTACTGTACCGTACTGTACCGAACCGTACCACTCAGTGGAAATGAGCCATAAAGGTCTCGGAGAAATAAACTACAACATATGACAAATAGAGATAAATGTCAGATGTATCCGGAATATAAAGAATAAAACCCCAAAATACCCAAATAACATATAGAGTGTAAATTTGTGTAAATAATTTTATTTATTAAAATTATTAAATAGATATTGCCTTATTGGGACAACAAAGCCATCCCTTTAGCCTGCCTACCCCTAATTAATACATTATTATTAAACACTCGTTAGGCAATTGATTTCCACTTTTCCTAAGTGATATGTGATGAGAAAAGGAAGAAAAGTGAGTTTGGATTCAAACCCTAGCTGATGGCATCATATGCTACATCCATGTGCATTACTCTCCAACCTACGCCACTGCAGACACTGTTTGGCACTGTCCAACAAGATAAATGATGAGTTTATTCTCAACATTTTATTTTTACTTTTTTCTTGAAATTCAATTAGTTTAATCTTTATAATGACTTTAATCTCGAGATGGTTTTATTTTTTTTTTATAATTGCTTGGCCTAATTCTCTTATGTATATACTGTGTTCATCATGCTGTTCAGAAATATAACCATAAAACTTAAACATTACTCATGTTAGCATGAGACTGATGTGACAGAAATATAATGGTTAAATTTATACGGCCAGGGATGTTAAGTAACTGTAAACTGAATGTAACCTAACAAAAATAACCAGATTAATAATTAAACACTGGAACTAATTGACAGGTCTGGTATATAAATATTCATGATAAATGTTCAATGTTATATTTTTTTCTGTGAATTAGTGGGATGAGCTGATTGTGTTGGAGCTTGCATCTGGCTGAATGAATATTTAATTGCCTTAATTTACTAATTAGCAGATTATGTGAGGTATCACAGAGAGACTCCAGCAGTTACCCATTCGACCTCCTGCCTCTTCCTCCTCTCCTCTTCCTCTATTATCTTCCGTTTTCTCTGTCTCAGCCTGACATCTGTCAATCCACATCCTATCTCTCTCTCAGTCCCTCCCCCACCGCCTGCAGATATCTGTCCGCTCTGTTAAGATGCTTTTACAGACGATTATTGTCCCTGCCATGGGATCAAATCTATGTGGTACAAAAGAGCTCAGATCATGAGGTTTAATGCTGTAGCATATTTTAGAGCTATACATATATTTTGGGGTTAGTGAATTAGAAATGTCCAGAAATCATTTAAATTATAGCTTAAGACCATGTTGAATGCCTGTTTTTGGTTTTGAGTTGTCATTAAATCCTTACACAGTAATGATTCATGATTCATTCTTCCTGACCCATTGAAGTGTTTAAAATATCTTCCACGATCAGTCTCAGTGGATAAGTCACGTAAATCCACATAATAATTTTATTTTTGGCCTTCATATAGATATTGTGGTGTTATGGTCTAGTGGTAACATCTAAGCTTTCTGGCTTTGTATATTTCCCAGTTCTAATTCCGCCCACATATAACTTATTTTAATAAAACCAAATGTAGATATGTGTGTGAATATCAGTAGTGGCTATACATTTGCTTTTATCATTTTGCTTTTTTTGTTTTTGACTTTACAAGAATGGATAGCGAGCTGCCGCTCCGGAAAAATGCAGATTGGAGTGAATATCTATGTGACTGTACAAGAGAGAACATCACACTCTTGCCTTCGGCAAAAGAGCACAACATTAAAAAAATACAAATTCCAGTGCCGGATCGTCACTCATTATAACACATGAAAACTCTGCTCTGTCACCATGGTCCTTGTGCAAAGGTCCCACTTTTTTGATCACACAGAACAGAAGGAAACAGTTGTAGCAGTGTAAATGTCAAGCTATGAATACTGTATGCATTAAACATACTTAAATAGTCTCAGTTTATGCAAACCTAAAGTAATTTGGGTTGCACTTTATTTTACAGTGTGTGCACTTACAGTGTACATAACCAAGAAAGTACTGGGTAATATAAGGTAACCACATGGTTAAGGTTATGTTTTGGGGTAGGTTCTGGGTTAGTACCAATTATTACCCAGCTATTATAATTACTATAATAAATACATACAGCAAAATGACTGTAAAAATAAAAGTGCTACTTTAATTTTTAATAACGAATTGAAAATGAAATAAAACCTAAAATAACCTTGCAGAATATACAGTGCACAGCATAAATGAGTACACCCCCTCTGAATAAATATAAAATATGTATTTTCTTAATGATCACAAATATAATTCATGGAAAGATGGCAAAATTGAAATGTATTAAACATATACTTCATAAAAACGACAAAATATATGCCAACATTTTCTGTAAGATAAGTAAATTAGCCAATTTAGTTTAAATGAAGGACTGCAGAAATGAGTACACCCTAGATTTAATTCAGCAAATGTATAATATTCTAGTACTTAGTATGTCCTCCAGAACTTTAAGTATACTGCTCTGACCCTTCTTGGCATTGAGTGTACAAGTTCATGACAAATTTTCACATCTGTCCTGTTTAACTCCTGGAGGACGACCTCCTTAAATGCTCTGGTCTTTAATGGCAAGTTTTGCTCAGCTCGTCTCTACAGAATCCCCCACAGCTGCTCAAGAGCGTTAAGACTGAGTGAAATACATGTCCACTGAAGGATTTTCACCTTGGGAGAATGAATATCTTCATTGTCATGCTGAAAAAATGCCCAATAATGCAGGGAATGAGGGGAGGGTAGCATCTTCTGTTTCAAGTTTTTGTATTCCATTACACAGTAGTGTGTGAATTCATGACAGCGTTGATAAAGCTTCCTCATACTCCCTCATACCTTCAGCACTCATTCATCCCTATAGAAGAGCTTTACTACCACTGAATGTCACTGTGGGTACCAAACACTTCTCACTGTACTCCTCCTCTAGCAACACCAGAACATTTTGGATGCTTTTGGATCCGAAATGATTGACTTGGTCTCTTGAGACCAGAGTATGGATTCCCAGAAATCTCTATTTTGTAGATATGGGCCTTGGAAGAGGTTAAATGAGTTTATTTTGCCTTGGCTACAGTAGGGTAATTCTAGTGGTGACAACAACCATGCATGTCACTTCTGCAGGCTGCGTCATACTATGTGAGATAAAGTGTCACTCTTTTCATAGCTTTTGCCGGCTCTGAGACACTTGCATATTATTTCTCCTGCTCTTTTTCTAGCAAAGATTCACTCATCACTAAATGAAAACTTAAAGTAAAAACCTGATTATTTCAGGAGCCTTGTCACAAGTCCATTGTTTTTGAATGTCTGTGCTACTTCTGCTATATTTTGACACTTAAAACAATAATTTGGTATTCCTCTTGTACCATTGTCCTCTTATGCTAAGGAATAAGTCACCTAGTAGTTCTCTCCCAACTGGTTTCACTGCTGCCAGCATTAAGTCTGAGTATGATTCAGAGGACTATGTAACACTTTTAATTGCCAGGAAATTACTGGTCTTTAAAAGTTTTGGTTCAATATACTCACCTGTTGATCAAAAATAGCCTTAAACATTTTTTTTAGTAACTTTCAGGAGGGTGTACTCATTTTTGCAACACAACATTTTAACACTTTGATAAGAAAATCTTATTTTGATGAATAATTTTAAAATTCTTCTTTGGTGATTGATCAAGCAGGCTTGTTGGAACATTATATCTCCAAAGAACCCTAACGTGTCATCTAAGTAAAGAGTATTTGCTGAATTTGTTAAGTATTAGAGGGGGTGTACTCATTTATGCTGTGCACTGTAGATATGTTGTTTTTAAAACCCTCTGGAAGAGGATGTAGGCAGGACTAAGCACAGACTCAAAGAGTCTGCTGGGTGAGTGGAGGATTAAAATTGGTTATATTGGGAGCGAGAGAGGATGGATGGAGTGAGGGAGGGGGCTGGACAAGCCGCACGCATCATTGAGAATCATACACACACTGTGGCATTTACTCAGAGTTTAGAGTCAGCAGCGCCCTGCTCCTGGAGTCTGATAACATTTTTTCTCACATTTATGTTGAAACTGAGTTTGAGGGAATAATTTCCACACTCTCAACAACTGTCTGAACATCAGTTTGTGTGTCAGCAGTGACTAGGTGAGTGATCTCTTGTTCTGTCTTTGATGTGTGTTTAATGAGTGTGCTACATTAGTCATTGATGGAGCACAGCCTTTCTATTCTTTATGAGTCTCAATGATGTTTTGGTGAGGTTTAAGCTTGCTTTTGTGGAAGCTTGTCTTTGTCATGGTACTGTCATTTACAAGTTGCATCATCTTCTATACATTTTATTCAGCGTCTGTTTCTAAATTTTCTTTGTGGCTGGGGACGAGATAACCAAACTCATCACTCTTGATGTCAGTATGTCAGTGACTTCTAACTGCCTGAATAGATTAACATGAAGAACTGAAGCATTAATACATTAATAAGCATCTGTCCCTCTCCGGGTCACTAATTTGATCTTTTGCTCTGATTTGTCACTGTCAAATTTTCAAGTTACCCAAGCATTTTTAAATTGTTGATACTCTTCATATCAAAAGTGGGCCAAGCTGCTCTTCAATGCATTTTTTAGTGTGGGTAGATTGCATAATGGTTGTGCACATGCAGGCAGTGTATGTGGTTTTGCCTACATAGCCTTCAGGATAATAAAACATTGACATTGTCATTGTCAAGACATTGTGAGAACCAACAAACATTTCCAACTGTTAAAAAAATCTTAAATATCTTATTTAAATAGTTTGTGTGAGGGTTCAGGTCTGTTCACACCAAGATAAATGTTCATAACTGTAATTTGTTGAGATAAGCGATCATTTGGATTGCCACCTGTTAATGTAAAAATAAACAAAAATAAATAAATAAAATTAAATAAAAAATTAAAAGGATTGAACAGCTGTTGAAAACTCAAATATTGCTTGGCTTCTTTTATTCCAAGTAGGTGTCAGAAACTGACAACCTGTTCAGCCTGTCTGCATTTTTTTCTTTTTTTTTTCTTGCATTAATCTGACCAAACAAATGCATGCTGAAATCAAAAGGAATTTTTAATCTTTGTGTGCACAGGTCAGTGGTATGTGATAGATGTTGCATGGCAGTATCTCTCTACCCAAGCCTCGAAATACCAGCAATGCAAAACAGTAGTGTAATGTTTAACTGTAATGCATTGTAAATAAAAAAGACTCCACATCTGCACTGGCTATGCATGTCCCAGATTTTGTATCTTCAAATGAAAAGCTAACATGGTGCTTCAACTCCATTGAATGTCAAATATGTGAAGTACAAATGCCTCGGGCACAATGAGCTGCATGAGCAGTCTGTGGAAGGTCCTGCGATAGTGTAAACCAGGCTTAAATGAACACTAGAAATGAAATGCACACTGAGCAATTGAAGTGATCCACGACTGACAATTAAACGGGCTACTTGTTTTCCTCCAATATGGAATAGGAAGAATTGTTTGAAGTAAATTTTATGACATAAAATTATAAGGATGTGAACCGTGAAAAGTGACTGATTTACAGTAACAGATGCATTACATTTTAATACCAAAACTACTCATCTGCTCGCTCACTCACTCACTCAAAATTATCAAAATAAGAATTATTTCAAAAAGAGGACATTAATTTAGGGAATAGCATAAGTAGGGAAATTGGCATGCAGCACTAGATTTTTTTTGTTTTATGGTGTCTTATAGACCAACCTCAACAAGGGCTTACATGCTGGACATATTGGCATATTCATTGGCCTTTTACTAACTTGGCAATTATACTATTATCTTGGGTTATTGTTACAGGCTGTTTTGTAGAATGCAAAAGACAATGCAATGTTTACTGGTATTTGAAAGAAAAAGTCTACATTAATTACTTAGATGGTTGATTTGGATATGATTAAAATTACTGAAAATCTCTGGTAGCTATTACATTATCCCACCTCCCCATGTAAAACTAATCCCATCTGGATAGGACTTTAGACTCATCTCTTGAGGGGATTTCAGATCAATTGTCTCCAGCTCATCACGCCTTGGGGAATCAGGTATGGCACTGCCCAGATTTAGCCAAACTCTTTTCTGTTCAAAGCATTGTGGAATTTGTAATAAATATGCAAACCTGACAATCAATACTGACTATGCCACCTTCAGTTTAAGGAAGTGAAGGACCTCAGTACCTACAAATGACCCAGAGAATGATACCACCCAACTACCCGGCTCTCAAAGTTACCAACAGAGGCATCAGAAACTGTGTTGTAGAAAGAGGAAAGATAAAGGAAATACCAAATCCATGTCATACAAATATATATATATATATATATATATATATATATATATATATATATATATATATATACACACATATACAGGTGCTGGTCATATAATTAGAATATCATCAAAAAGTTGATTTATTTCACTAATTCCATTCAAAAAGTGAAACTTGTATAATGTATACATTCATTCCACACAGACTGATATATTTCAAGTGTTTATTTCTTTTAATTTTGATGATTATAACTGACAACTAATGAAAACCCCAAATTCAGTATCTCAGAAAATTAGAATATTACTTAAGACCAATACAAAGAAAGGATTTTTAGAAATCTTGGCCAACTGAAAAGTATGAACATGAAAAGTATGAGCATGTACAGCACTCAATACTTAGTTGGGGCTCCTTTTGCCTGAATTACTGCAGCAATGCGGCGTGGCATGGAGTCGATCAGTCTGTGGCACTGCTCAGGTGTTATGAGAGCCCAGGTTGCTCTGATAGTGGCCTTCAGCTCTTCTGCATTGTTGGGTCTGGCATATCGCATCTTCCTCTTCACAATACCCCATAGATTTTCTATGGGGTTAAGGTCAGGCGAGTTTGCTGGCCAATTAACAGGGATACCATGGTCCTTAAACCAGGTACTGGTAGCTTTGGCACTGTGTGCAGGTGCCAAGTCCTGTTGGAAAATGAAATCTGCATCTCCATAAAGTTGGTCAGCAGCAGGAAGCATGAAGTGCTCTAAAACTTCCTGGTATACGGCTGTGTTGACCTTGGACCTCAGAAAACACAGTGGACCAACACCAGCAGATGACATGGCACCCCAAACCATCACTGACTGTGGAAACTTTACACTGGACCTCAAGCAACGTGGATTCTGTGCCTCTCCTCTCTTCCTCCAGACTCTGGGACCCTGATTTCCAAAGGAAATGCAAAATTTACTTTCATCAGAGAACATAACTTTGGACCACTCAGCAGCAGTACAGTCGAGACGCTTCCGATGCTGTCTGTTGTTCAAGAGTGGCTTGACACAAGGAATGCGACAGCTGAAACCCATGTCTTGCATACGTCTGTGCTTAGTGGTTCTTGAAGCACTGACTCCAGCTGCAGTCCACTCTTTGTGAATCTCCCCCACATTTTTGAATGGGTTTTGTTTCACAATCCTCTCCAGGGTGCGGTTATCCCTATTGCTTGTACACTTTTTTCTACCACATCTTTTCCTTCCCTTCGCCTCTCTATTAATGTGCTTGGACACAGAGCTCTGTGAACAGCCAGCCTCTTTTGCAATGACCTTTTTTGTCTTGCCCTCCTTGTGCAAGGTGTCAATGGTCGTCTTTTGGACAACTGTCAAGTCAGCAGTCTTCCCCGTGATTGTGTAGCCTACATAACTAGACTGAGAGACCATTTAAAGGCCTTTGCAGGTGTTTTGAGTTAATTAGCTGATTAGAGTGTGGCACCAGGTGTCTTCAATATTGAACCTTTTCACAATATTCTAATTTTCTGAGATACTGAATTTGGGGTTTTCATTAGTTGTCACTTATAATCATCAAAATTAAAAGAAATAAACACTTGAAATATATCAGTCTGTGTGGAATGAATGTATACATTATACAAGCTTCACTTTTTGAATGGAATTAGTGAAATAAATCAACTTTTTGATGATATTCTAATTATATGACCAGCACCTGTATATATATGTGTATATATATATATGTATGTATATATATATATATATATATATATATATATATATATATATATATATATATATATATATATATATATATATATATATATATATATATATATATATATATATATATATATATATATATATATATATATATATATATATATATATACATATATATATATATATATATATATACATATATATATATATATATATATGTGTGTGTGTATATATATATATATATATATATATATATATATATATACACATATATATTATATCTCTTGAGCTGGCCTGTCCTCTCCCAAGGCCACCAATGGCCAACATGCTAATAGAGAACCCTTCATGTCTTGCATGACATCAGGGCTCGCAAAATTTCAAAATCCCTGGTAGCCCTTCGGGCAGGTACTCTTCAGATTTTGGTAGCACAAAATTAATTTAACTAGCCTAAATAAAAAAAAAAGCCCATAAATGTCAATCAAAAACACTTTCAATACACAAATATCAACACATATCAAGGAAAGAGTTTTATTTTACTATTTACAGGCAATGTTCCCTCTAATATTTTTTTTTCTTGCGGAGCAAAACTTTTCTCTATTGGGCAGACATTTCGGGCACCTGAGCAAAAACATTCTTTATAGCCTATCTATTTGATAAAAAAACCTGAATATTATTCCACAAAATAATATTTTGAAATATTATTGCAATTTAAAATAAATGTTTTCTATTTTGATATACTTTAAAATATAATTCATTCCTGTGAAGCAAAGCTGTATTTTCAGCATCATTACTCCAGTCTTCAGTGTCACATGATCCTTCAGAAATCATTCAGTATGCTGATTTATAATCAATGCTGGAAACAGTTGTACTGCTTAATATTGTTTGGGACCTGTGATATTTAAAAAAAAATAAAAATGTAAAAATAACTGTTTATTCAAAAGAGATTTTGTTACAATATACACTATTCAAAATATACACTATTTTTCTTTCTTTTTAAAGATACTTTAAAAGAGTTTAAAGAAACTTTATTCAGCAAGGATGTTACATGGATAAAATTGATAGTAAAGACTTATATTGTTATAATACATTTTGAATAAATGCTATTCTTTTTTTACTTTTTATTAATCAAAGAAAAAAGTAACACAGGTTCCAAAAAATATTAAGCAGCACAACAGTTTCACTGTTGATCAGCAACACTGATAATAATTCAGCATTTCAGAATGATTTCTGAAGGATCATGGGACACTGAAGACTGGAGTAATGATGCTGAAAATTCAGCTTTGCTTCACAGTAATAAATTATATTTTAAAGTATAGGTATTAAAATAGGAACCCAATATTAGAAATTGCAATATACTGTTGTTTCAGTATTTTTTAAATAAATACAGCCTTGATGAGCAAGAGATTCCATTAAAAAACAAGGTCATTTATTTATTAGGTTTATAATATAGGCCTAACATAATATAATGCATCAAAACAAACTATTTAAACTGATAGAATAGAATTGAATAGAAAACAAACTGAAGCAAAACTTAAGCTGAGATCTGTAAGTTAAATATATATATAAAAAACGTGAACATATGAATTCTTTCTATAGCTGTCTAAACATCCCTATGAAGTACAGTTTGCACAATACAACTGTGTGTGACTGTATATGTCTCAGAGTTTTGTTACCGTTCTGTGCTCATCCTCCGCTGTTTCCAGCACTTAATCAAGCCACTCTTCTTTAATACATGAGGACGTTTATTTCACATGTCTTGTCATTTGCGTTGGTTCTCATGTTGAGCGCACCGCAACCATTGAAGTATTCGGTTTCTACAGCGACTCGTTTGGCGCACATCATTCTCTTTCTATGAAACCTGTAAACCGCATTCACCAGTTCTAACTCTATAGCGACATCAACTCTATAGCGGGTTGTCTGAGCATTGCGATTCTTGCGATACAGTGGGAGCACTGTATTTAAGGTAGCCCGTCGGGCAGGGCGCTGATACATTTTGGTAGCCCGACTGGAAAACACAATAGCCCCGGGACGTCGGGCTAGCGATTTTGCGAGCCCTGGACATGAAGGTCCCAAAATACTCATGGCAAAGTTCTTTTTCATTCTTTGCTTAGGGATAAAAAAAAGTTTGAAATGCCTGAGCAGCGGTATACTGTTAACAATTGTCCTGATGCCACCCGTACTGCTGCGATCTCTATTAAGATGAATTTGTAAATATGTGCTGCACGCTTTTCTTTCAGTTACTAAATAAACAAACACTGTAAAAAAAATTAAGCTGCTTCAACTAATTATTGTTTAGTAACTAGTTCCATAGAAATTTTACGTTCAGTCAATTTCTCTCTTCAAAGTGTTATCTGAATTGTTATTTTTTAGTTGGCTTAACCTTTAGTGAACTAGTTTTATAGTCCATTCAACTAAAATGTTTTAATTGGTCAAACATTTAGAAAACTACAGAAAACTACAGAAAAAAAGAACATTTATACCACAACATTTTTGGACAGTTCAACTCTGTTGTCATCGGTGTTCATACTTCTCTTTGTGACCAGTGGAGTACCTAATTTATTTTTGCAAATTTTAATGTGTGCGCATACTGCCAACAAACTCCATCTTTTCACTGCAGAGGAAACAGAAGCTGCATCATTCTGAAGTGGCATTAGATGCATTTACACAGACTGTTTACGTCAAAACGGACCGGCTCGGAGGGTCAGCTCGTGAGATGAGGTGTATTCGACTTGAAGCAGCAGGACATCAAAGTACCGCAAGCTACCGGTGCTGCTTCAAGTCGAACCGAGAAAGGGACTTTGGTCGAACACACTCCAGTCTATGAGCCTGCAAATTTCTCTCTCTCTGCACCGACTATACCAAACCCCCAACATATAATTCATACAATGCTTATTCAGTGTTTTTATATACAGTATGTTGTAGGTTTGTGTATAAATATATACATTTTAAATGAAACGTTTACACCTTTTTAATACACATTTTGATAAATTCCGTCTAAGTACAAAATTTATTCAGTGCCGCTTAACTTGCCTGACTCGTGAACTTGACGCACTCTTAACTTAAATATCCACTGTTCTTCAGACATATAACTTACAAAACACCTCTAAATATCCACTCAAAAACATTGAATATGTTGTACGATTTTGTCAATAAATTTAGTCTAAAAAAGAACATTTATTTAGAGGCACTTACCTGACACGTGAACTTGACATGATGGCAGCGCTGTTTCTCATGCGAAGTCACTCAGGCTAGTGCACGTGCAGAATGATCTTAGGATTGGCTGGACTTGTTTTTTTTTAGTTTAGTCAACATTAGCATAGCTAAGAGTGTGTATGTGAAGTTTTAGCTCAATATACCCCACAGATAAATTTTTATAGCTTGTTAAAATTGCCACTTTTAGGGTATAAGCCAAAACACGCTGATTTGAGTATATTGCTTTAAATGAGAGTGAGCTGTTGCTCCCAGAGAAGAGGGCGGAGCTTCAAGAGCTCCAGCTCCCTGCTAGCCTTTGCAAATACACATTCCACTATTAATACAAGCCTGTTATCTTTACAGAAAACTACTCGGTTTCAAAGTCAGTCATCTGATTTTACTGTGCATAATAAATTCGCGTTTATATGAATTACACAGACGGGGAGCACGGCGGGATAAAAATAACAACATAGCTGGTCTCATGCTATCACAAACTTTATAAGTCCCACTTCTGATTATGAGCTCGACAACTTCAAGCGATCGACTCACATTGCTTTCATATGCAACTTTTAACCACCACATTCCTATTCACGATCATTCTGGTAGCACTTGAAGGCAGCATCAGTGAAAACACACAGAGACAATGATAGCTTTAGCAATTAGCCTTATAGAGTGCCAAGAAGCTCTTTCCAAAAGGCAATTTGGAAAACAAACGCATGATACTTACTTTGTCTGGAGCTGACGTTCGCGCACGAAGTGTTGTTATTAATTCCTAAACATATAGGGGACGTTACCGATTTTTTTCCGGGATATTTCCTTCGAAAATGAAATTTAACCACAGTGTCCTAGGCTCAGATGGGGGAGATTATGGCGACTCCTATGTTCATTAGTGCATCCCAAAACTCAACACTTGTACAGCCTCTTTGGTGCTGACATTGTATATAACTCCAGTAATGGTGGACCGCAGCTTCTCACTCAGGGCTGTGTTTATGCTAATAGGGCAGAGAGCGTCACAAATGGGCGGGACTTTTTCCCCTCGGTGACGTGAACAGAGGGAGAATCTGAAACAGCTCGTTTGGAGAGACTGTTTATGATTTATTGGTTTTATAAAAAAATGAGTTGGTGGATTTTTAACATTATAGGCTGGTTGTTTTCACACACTGCGGCCACACAACTGTGTTCAAACAGCTTATAAAAGTGATTTTTGCATAATAGGTCTAGGGCTGTGACGGTGGCAGATTATTACCACCGCGGTGGTAATGGACCAACAACCGCCGGTGGCGCGGTGTATATTTATAATTCTGAAACGCAAAAATAAATAAATGAGGCTCAATCATCTATTAACAAACGTGCGTGTTTATTTTAGCACTTCCGTCAGCCTGCAAAACACTAAAATAAATATCAAATATCAAAGAAATACAGTTAAATAGGAAAGTAGCCTTAAATAACGCGAGCGGCGTGGCGAGAACTCATTATAATCCGTGATGCTGTCTACACTAGATGCTGCGCGATACAACATGACAAATCCCTCACAAACTGCCTCGTCCTATTTATGACATACTGACACAAAGTTCAAATGTCCTGTAGACAGACTCAACCTGTTGTGTTGCGATGCGGCATCCGGTTTAGACACGGTCACTGGTGTCAAAAGTATTCACATTCATTACTCAGGTAGAAGTATAGATACTAGGGTTTAAAAAGACTTCTGTAGAAGTTGAAGTATCAACTCAAGCTTTTTACTCAAGTAAAAGTGTAAAAGTACTGGTTTCAAAACTACTTAAAAGTATAAAAGTAAAAGTAATGTAAGGAAAAAAATGCCATTAAGGACAAAAGCTTATGCCGCGCCACAGGGGCCTATTGTGCACTACCCCACCTCCTCAAAAAAACATTTTTCTGAAGGCCATAATGACTATAATGTTATATTAAAATGTTAATGTTGAAAAATTTGGGATGCACTAGGCTACTTGTTTCAGCCGCATATATGCCCATTGAAAATGAACGCATTTTAGTACAATGCAAATACATAAAAAAACATATATGTGTACTACTGAGCATTAATGTGTTTCATGGAGCGGAAGATGATCCTGCTACCAACCTCCTCGCTAGTGCTTGGTTGGGACATTTCGCTCGAGTTCTCTTCTTGAGTCTCTGCCACGGACATCTTCGTACTTGGCTACATACGTCTGCTATGTCCAGTGTTGGGGGTAACGAGTTACAAAGTTAGTATAGCCTACTTATCACAACATTATCAATCGCGTTGTCAATCGCAAACGCTAATTTATTCAAACGTCTCTCTACCGAACTACTGTAGCTTAATTTGCGGAGGACGAAGAGAAAGCACCCGTTTGATAAATGAGCCAGTATTGGAGAAATAATAACTTTTAAGAAATAATCTTTTTTTGAGTAACGACCCCAACACTGGCTATGCTGGAGTGTGACGTGATTTGTGTCATGTGCAGGTGCGATGGATCGCAAACAAACCAATACGGTGTCGGAATGGTATATGTTTTACTTCTCATCCAACCACAATCAAATTCACTCTATCCGGATGGCGCGAAGCCGGAATGAAAACAAGCAGAAATGAAATAGGAGTAACGAGGCTATTTTTAAAATGTAAGGAGTAGAAAGTACAGATAATTGCGTGAAAATGTAAGGAGTAGAAGTAAAAAGTCGGCTGAAAAATAATTACTCCAGTAAAGTATAGATACCCAAAATTTCTACTTAAGTAAGGTAACGAAGTATTTGTACTTCGTTACTTGACACCTCTGGACACGGTTCACTGTTCCGCCACCAAGCAAGCGGGCGTGTTAACTCCTCGTCTGCAAGCGCTCTCTGTGGAATAGGAATCGCGGCGTATGTTTCCACATTTCTTGTTAGCATCCATTTACCGCTGTCTCGTTCGTATTTGGCCAGTTTGGAGAAAGCCTCACCAACACAAACCTGACCGGCGTTTGCGATCACGTGAACTTGAAGACACTTGTACAAACGCGGATGGGTGACATGAATGGAAATTATTCCAGATCGGCGATGTAGTATTTGGTTTCCTAACAAGGTCCGATCGCTCATCACAAAATAAATTTGCTGAATGCAGAATAAACTGTATTTTCCTGTGCTCAAACCTGCCAATCTAAAGGAAACGCTGTGTATGGCGTTTGAGGTAATTTGTGAATTAGCATAGATTTATAGTCTAAATAAAACAATTTGCAACTGTTACTATATTACACTTGTATACAAAACTTTGTATTATGCTTGTTATAAAGTGTGTGACGTCACGTGCACTACCGCTGGTGGCAATAGACACAGCCCTAAATAGGTCCCCTTTAAAGCAAGTAGCTTTACACTGTTACAATTGTTGCTTTCAATTATAATTGCAACTCTCTAGTTTGTTCATGTTTTTACTCAAGTCTGACCTTGACAGACTGAAATGAAGAAATGAATCAGAGAAGATTTCCATGTGATAGAAGGCAAAGCCCCAGATTACCTACCAATTTTATAATTGCCATGGACCAATGGTAATTCAAAGGTGTTTACCAGTGTAAGACCTTGGGGAAGGTAGAACGCACACACATCTGAACATAATGGCGAGCACATTCCTGAGTTCAGATTTCCTGCCATAAAACCTCCTTATCTGAAGAGACTTTGTTAAAACAAGGAGGAATTGGAGGAGAGCATCTTGAATGTGGTTTAAAACAGGACTTCACTTGGTTCTTATCACTTAACCACAGTGGTGGTCAGTAACGAAGTAAAAGTAATTCGTTACTGTACTTAAGTACATTTTTCAAGTATCTGTACTTTACTGGAGTAGTTTTATTTTGAGTAACTTTTACTTTTACTTCACTACATTCCAAAGCATAAGATCGTACTTTTTACTTTACTACATTTCATAAAACATATCGTTACATCACGTGCTCCGAGACGCAGAAGCGGTGGTTTATTCATGAACAAACTGATTCTTTTCAATAAACCTGTTAAATCGGTTCGCAAATCACACCAAATGATTCATTCACGAATTGGAATGATCCGATTGCAGCTGTTCTCGAGTCGAAAACTCACTGATTCAAATGATCCGTTTAGAGCGAGTTTTCAGTGAACTGAACTCACAAGTAAAGAACCGGGCGCTCGTGCGCAACTGATGCTGCGAAAAGTAAGTTACTAATGCCGAATTTTAGGATTAATTATTGTAACTGAAAATCATATTTAGCTCAAAACTGTCAGTTGTTTGTGAACTAAATCTACTGTAAAGGGTGATCTATTTAAGCCCACTGAAATGCTTGAATGCAGACAGATGTCAGTGTCTCTATGTTTTAGGTCAAAAAACGAAACATTAAAATAACACAGATTAAATAAAATAAATCATGCACGTTCATATTCCCCGCTGCTGTAACGTTAGCAGTTTTATTAAAATGCTACGCATTTAGCCCTATGTGATGTCTGTTTTTATATTGTTTATCAACAGTATAATTTTTTATATTGTTTAGATCAACTAGCCGAGTAGACAGATATGAATGTTTATTCATAACCATACTGAAAATAAGTAAATATTGTTACCTGATGCTAACTGTCTAGCTAACAAGCTTGCTGGTGCTAAGTTGAGGAAATTTTTAGATATAAAGTCCAAATATTTTTATTCAACCACCTAGATAGATTCCATCTGAGGTAAAAAGAAAGCATGTGATGTTCAGAACATAACTACAGTAATTATCAAAGTGGAAAGTGATGCCCTCTGGGGGCATTTGGACAGGCGTGTTTTACACCACAGACAAGGTTTGAGAAGAAAAACATCATTATGAAAATATAATTATATTTTCATTAAAATGTTCTTCCTAACTTCAGGCCTAATTCTCATTTCATATATAACTGTGACATTCTGCAAAACAACAAGCTTTAAAACACTTTCTTATCTCAGTGTAAGCTTCACAGTGAACATTACTACATCACCCTCGTCAACGTAGTCCATATCAACAACAAAATATATATCTTGACTCGATATAGTGGTTATTTTGGGAAAATCCCAGGTATTTTGGGCAGTAGGATTATAAAAATATGTGCTAATATAAAATTAAATAAAGTAGTCTATATAAAATTGGAAAATAAATCTATCTATCAGTACTTTTTTACTTAAGTACATAAAAAATCTAGTACTTTTGTACTTTCACTCGAGTAAAATTGAAAAAACAGTACTTTTACTTTTACTGGAGTAATATTTTATTATACCTATCTGTACTTTTACTCAAGTACTTGATTTGTGTACTTCGTCCACCACTGCTTAACCATAACTCGACCGAAACAGGACGAAACATCTGGCAATGGTCCAGCGACAAGCTTTATGGACTCCCTGATCATTTAACGCCTAAATTTATGATTTAACCAACAAACGAGACAGATATATGTTAATGCAGACGTTCAACAGACCTAAACAACATAATGTTCTCAGGACCTCTCATCTTCATTCCCCCTCCGAAGGAATGCACTCTCTTTTGCCCTTCTTGATCAAAGAACAACCAAACTTTTATTGACGTGGCTAAAAGGACTCAAAAACTTTTATAAAGTGTTCCAAAAAGACAATTAATAATAGCTACTGGGCTATTAAAGCAATATATATATACAATATATTTTACAATATATACATTCAAGTTGTACTTTATGAAATTAAGCTTGCTGTGTTATTGGAATCTATGGTATTTTTGGAATCTTTTGATGTCTAATTTTCCCGATCACATTTGTTTAATTTCACATGCGTGGTGTGATTATTTAGAATTTAGGATAGTTTAATCTATGCCTTAGCCATGTAATATATATAACTGAGATATGTACTTTGGAGAATGCTAGATATCTGCTGTTTGGGTTTTAACCTGTTAACCTGCACCCCCCATATTGGGAATAACAGCTGAAAATGACTAACTAATTTAAAATGGTAACAGCTCCTGACTTCAGTGTGCCACACACACAATTGTGGTGTCTTTGGAAAGAAGACCCTTTGGCCTTTACTATCCATCATCCAAAGTTGATAATGCTCAAAAATATAAAAAGTTATAGACACTGAAGTGCCTTGATAAAAATTGTACCACACTGAATTTTTTTTTATTTCATATAAAAATACATGAAATCAGTCCTGGAGCAATCCAGAAAAGTAATGGGTTGAAAGTCACATGTCTCATGAGATTATATTTCAAATCTGAAGAAGATACCATGAAAAATGATATTCCTGCAGACATTTTTCTAGCCCCCCCACCCCCCGTTTGAGGAAAAATATTTACCAAATTATTGAAGAGTTCTACTACAAACTATTTAGTCTTTATACATGCCACTGCAGTTTTTCAATTATAAAACAGTAGACAGAATCTTAGAAATCGTATAAGTGATTTATTTGAGCACTAGAAAAATACAATAATAATAATTTGAGTGATGAAAAAAAAAACAATAATAATAAAAAAAAATAACTTAATTACATACTGATTTCCTGACAAACAGATGCTCTCCTGCTCATACATTAGTAATCACATGCTGAAGATCATTCATACAGATGCAAATCATACTGATGGCTGCCCAATATAGTCAATATTCACATTATAATGGCCTTTTATATAGACTGCATTCACACTGATATCTGTGAACAGTCAGTAATTACATGCTCATTATCAGTCATAGAGATGTTAATCACACAGATACAGGCAATTCCCCACAAAACACGCAAACATATATAAAACTGCTGAAGAAGAAAAAAAAGAAATGTTTCTTCTTTTTTTCTTATTGTGCTAAAAGATCGTTAAGTTACGCCCCATCAGATGACAGGTGCGTCACAGCGTGCGTCACGCGCCGTCGCGAGGGAGCGCCAGAATTCAAATAATCAATCTTCCGTGTATCTTTGACTTTTTTTTTTTGGATGATTTCATTCTGTTTGGGACATTGCCTGCTACAAAATCGTGCTGTTTTTTTTACCACCAAGATGCTGTTTTTGAGCGTAATTTGTTCCATAACGGACACAAACAATAACTCTCTCAAGAGATGAGACGTAAACAAAGGATTAACGATCTAAATTACAGCGTTGTTGTTTCTTTGGACTAAAAGTGCTCGATGGAATGTTGTTCACTGGACCCTTATCTTTGAAATGAAACCAGGATTTACAGCAGTGGAGACGTTTGAGAGTCGTTATCAGGATGAAAATGGTATGTTCTGCGGTTTTCTATACATGTTTTGATGTGTACTGCTTACACAAATTTAGCAAATACATTCCGTATAAGCTTTCTATCGAAAAACAGCGATCTGTCGTCGATGCTAGAGGCTTAGACCTTCAAAATGATATATAGTTTGTCAAGATTCATTTTGTCCTGTTTTACTTTATCTGTTTGAAAACAATGACATGTGCAAACAAAGAGCAAACAAAGAGCTTTCAGTGCGCCCACGTCCTGGTGCATGTTAACAGGTTTTAATGAAAGCTCATTTCAGTGGCAATAATTTGGTGTGAATGAAAACTACCCTTAGCCCATAATGTATGCTTATAACACATATAGAAGAAATCTGCCAGGATATTTTCTTCATGTGACAAAATAACTAAGCAGATAAAATTTATGCACGGAAGATTGATCCATGTGGGCGGGGCTCCGCCCACTGAAACTATTTAATTGGAAGAGCATCGAGTGGGAGGAACCGAAATCTCCGGTCTAAAATACTGACTCCCAGCTGCTTGCTCTCTCTCTGCTGCTCTCTGCTCGCGCGCTGTGCAAAACTTGGCTCAGTCACTGGTCGTGGCTAAGTGCCCTCAGCCATTTACAACCCCAAATCAGAAAAAGCTGGGACAGTATGGAAAACGCAAATAAAAAAAGAAAGTAGTGATTTCTAAATTTACTTTGACTTGTATTTCATTGCAGACAATATGAACACAAAATATTTCATGTTTTGTCTGGTCAACTTCATGTCATTTGTAAATATACATCCTTTCCTGTCATTCAGACCTGCAACACATTCCAAAAGAAGTTGGGACAGGAGCAATTTAGGGCTAGTAATGAGGTAAATTGGTTAAATAATGATGTGATTTGAAACAGTTGATGTCAACAGGTGATTGTAATTATGATTTGGTACAAAAGCAGCATCCAAGAAAGGTCTAGTCCTTTAGGAGCAAAGATGGGCCGAGGATCTCCAGTTTGCCAACAAATACGTGAGAAAATTATTGAAATGTTTAAAAACAATGTTCCTCAAAGAAAGATAGGAAGAGATTTGGATATTTCACCTTCAACAGTGCATAACATAATTAAAAGATTCAAGGAATCTGGAGGAATTTCAGTGCGTAAAGGACAAGGGCGCAAGCCTAAGCTGAACAACCGTGATCTCCGATCCCTCAGGCGGCACTGCATCAAGAATCGTCATTCATCTATAAGCGATATCACCACATGGGCTCAGGACTACTTTGGCAAACCTTTGTCAAGTACCACAATACGTAGTTACATCCACAAATGCCAGTTAAAACTGTACTGCGCCAAAAGGAAGCCCTATGTTAACAGTGTCCAGAAGCGCCGTCGACTTCTCTGGGCTCGGAGGCATCTGGGATGGACCATCACACAGTGGAAACGTGTACTGTGGTCAGATGAATCAGTATTTCAGGTATTTTTTGGGAGGAATGGACGCCGTGTGCTCCGGACCAAAGAAGAAAAGGATCATCCAGACTGTTACCAGCAACAAGTCCAAAAGCCAGGGTCTGTCATGGTATGGGGTTGTGTCAGTGCCCTTGGCAAAGGTAACTTGCACTTCTGTGATGGCACCATTAATGCTGAAAAGTACATAGAGATTTTGGAGCACAATATGCTGCCTTCAAGAGGACATCTTTTCCAGGGACGTCCATGCATATTTCAATAAGACAATGCAAAACCACATTCTGCACACATTACAAAGTCCTGGCTGCGGAGGAAGAGGGTACGGGTACTTGACTGGCCTGCCTGCAGTCCCGACCTGTCTCCAATAGAGAATGTGTGGTGCATTTTGAAGCGCAAAATGCGACAACGAAGACCCCGTACTGTTGCCCACCTTAAGACTTGTTTGCAGGAAGAATGGGACAAAATTACACCTGAAACACTTCATCACTTGGTGTCTTCAGTCCCTAAACGTCTTTTAAGTGTTGTGAAAAGGAATGGCAACATTACAAAGTGGTAAATGCTTTACTGTCCCAACTTTTTTTGGAATGTGTTGCAGGTCTGAATGACAGGAAAGGATGTATATTTACAAATGACATGAAGTTGACCAGACAAAACATGAAATATTTTGTGTTCATATTGTCTGCAATGAAATACAAGTCAAAGTAAATTTAGAAATCACTACTTTCTTTTTTTTATTTGCGTTTTCCATACTGTCCCAACTTTTTCTGATTTGGGGTTGTACCATCTGGCAAGACTTTGACCAACTTCTTTCTGAAGAAGTCATCCAACGGAACAACCAACTGAAGCCATAAGAAATCGAAACAGACTTCCTTCAAGCGCCATCAAACAACCCCAGAGCCAACCAAGCAACAACAGAAGGACATCCCCAGAGTGACATCACGCGACGAGGACACGCGGGGTTCCCTCGAGCCACACGGATCATTTCAACTTAAAAGCAAGTACCAAACAACCTCTAAAGTGGCTGAATTGTGGGGTATCTATCTCTAAAGTAAAATTAAGAGAGTTCTCCTCTTGATGATCGACACGGGTAAAATCATGTGGAAATAGCAAAACAGTGCTAGATTGTAATCATTCTCAATTAAATTCATTGCCTGTGCTTGTGTGTATGTATGTATTTTGTTTTATGTTATTTAGCTTAGTTCATGTATATTTAGTAAGATAGCAAATAAACTCTTGTTTGATTTATAGAGAAGTGTTCTGTGTTTTGTTGTGTAATATTCAAATCAAACTTAGCTCAGATAATGTTACCTATGCTAATAACTGTCATACGGTTATTTAAGAAATTCTGTATTATATCGTGGCCACGAGAATAAACAGAATTTCTCAGATATACTGAAATCTAACAACTCGCTGGACGATTGTTAAATAAGGTATAAGTTGGACGTGTTGATTAATACCAATTGATCATATCGATATCAGACTTTAAGATTCCCTAAAGCTAAAATAAAGCTTAAACCAAATAGCTAAATTAAACAATGTAAAAGGGGTAAAATTCATTACACCAGCTTGAGTGAACTTTTCTATTTTGAACTTCGAAACGAACTCCAAACAAACTTTGTTTTCAAACCTGATTTTGTTAAAAAATGACATCACACCAGTTTGATTTTGATTTTGGTCCAAGTATCGCAGGATCTTAATTTAAAAGCCGACAAATGGTTAAAACACAGGCATTATAAGTAAACACAAACAACATACATAAGTCACAATGTTTGAAGTAATAAACTCTGAAGGGTATTTACAATAGGCATGCAGCTTACCTCAGAAAATTCTCTCCCCTAGAATACTGGTACTGGTTCCTAGAATAAAGTTAAGGCAAGATCTGTGAATATCAGTGCCTGGAGTAAAGGCACGAAGAATATAATTTCTTCCCTGAGTCAAGCCCTGCAAATGACAAGATATTCTCTCTGCCGAAGAGGAATTGAGACTCAGATGAGATGGTGATATTAAGTTCTATCATATGCTGTGAGCACAGAGAGGATGGGGAATTATCTGCCAGTTTTCATGAAGGTCTCCTGAGTGTCTCAGGGGACCTAAAATCAGAGCTGGAGAGGCCTCTGTCTGAACAGGACTGTCTGTCAGGACTGCTCTGCCTTTTACAAAACAAGGAAATAACAGAGAACAGGCAAGATCCAGTTTGTTTAAATCTTATATGGAATCTAGAATTGGTGTTGTAATTAATTATAACAAAGCTACCCGTGATTTGAACACATTTGAAATACAGTGATGATATAATATATTTTGTACTGTTGTGTTTTTTGTTGTGGTGTTGAGGTTACACGTACATTTATACATTACATTTTTTTCCCCAAAGCGATTTACAAATGCAGAACAGTTTTTCTTATAAGCCAACAATATTTACAGTACACAATACAAAGTATGGATTAGTGAAGTAATTGCAGAAAAGGTGTATCTTCAGCTGTTTGAGGTGTGATTGCGGTTGGCAGATCATTCCAGCATTTGACAGGGTGAGGCTTTTGGAAAGCGAATTTGTGCCTCGTGAAGGAATAACCAGATGCTGCTCATTCACTGACTGTACACTGTAAAAAAACAAAAGTTGAGAAAACATAAACGTTTAAGGCAACCAGCTTCAGGAGATTTTTTGAGTTTTCTCAACTTGTTTTTTCAGTTTATTATACAAATGTTGAGAAAACTAAAAAATCTCCCACAAAACCAAGTTGAGAAAACCCAAACTTTAGATTTTTTTACAGAGTAAAGACTGAGACAAAGTTTGTTGTATTCAAAAATGATATATATATAGGAAACAAAGGTTTTGATACAGTTAACAAGCATCATGACACTGCAATATCCATATAGTCACACACTGTAATGCAATGTCTGTATACTGTATGTGAGTATTCAATTTACAAATACAATCTGCCACTATTTTAACACCAGTGTATGCCTTATAAACCATTTCAATGTCTAGATTTTTAGATGGGGCAAGCTGCTCTATCCACAGCAATAAACAGGAGCCTGCTGATGATTGAGTTAGAAGTTCAGAGAAGATTTTCTACATTTTTTTTCTTTGCTTAGGGGAGGAAGAGAGAGAGAAGAGGGAAAAAACAAGGAAAGGGATTAAAAACCTTCAAGTGAGGAACTTAAAACTTCCACCTACGCAGATTTTCAAGTTTTCTGTAGCATGTGTGTGTGAGAGACTAAGCCCATGACTCATTTGTTTATATCTCCTCAGATGCTGCTACAGCAAACCATGCTGCAGTCTCCAACTCTGCAAACCCTGAGAATATGCAATGCTTAACGGTGAGTGCCAGCTTTCCTTGTCATTATTGTTAGTTATTTGTTGTGTGATGATGTTAAGAGCTCATCTTTTTACATTTGTTGATTGCCACCATTCTTCAGATTTATGTGTCAAGTGATGAGTCCTTTGTACAACCTTGTAAAATTATATCCCAGATATCTTTGCTTTACTTCTTCAGAAACAAAGATACAGTAGCATAGTTTACTTGGTGTGAATTAAAACTATAGGCTATTAAAACAAATGTTTAGAAATGAAAAAAATAGTAGTTTTAAATTAATGATTGAATGAGAAAAATTTTAGTGAACAAATTTAAATAATAATAAAAAAAATAGTAGTACTCACTATTATTTATTTATTTCAATGTACAAATCTATCAATGGGGGTATACCTGTGGTTGTCAGTCCACAAATCTTTTCGGATGCCTATCTCAAACATGTTAAAGTACTTGTATACAGTACATGCTTTATGCATGTGGTAACCTTAGCACAGTGGTTCTCAATTCCAGTCCTCCAGTATCACGGCTCTGGACATATTCTATTCGACTGTAAGTGCTCTGCGAAGTGGACGTCACAGGATATTCCACCATTATTCCAGTTCGAAGGAAGTGTATATGTTCCATTCAAAGGGCATTAAAGTGTGTGAGACTTGAAGACTTTGATGAAATTAAATTGTATTTATTTACATAGGTATATTAAGTCACACTTCACACTTCTCTAGTAAGTTTCTTCTGGGTGTGAAGATGCTGCAGGCCGTGGCGTAGTACAAAGTGAACTGAAGTTAAGTAAATTTCTTCAACACAAATTGATATATTCACACTGCTCTTTTTAGACTATGAAATGTACAGTTCAGTGACAAGTGGCATTGAAATGTACAGTTCGGTGACAAGTGTCATTCAAGCTCTAAAAGAACAAAAGGCAACATAAAGAAGGTCTATATGACTTGTACGTTGCATGGTTTCTGAAGCCATGGAGTAGCTTTGAGGGAGGAAGTGGTTGGGTCAGATAAGCTGTTCTTGGATCTGTCTAATTGTTTAATATATTTAAGTTAGGACAAGTCTCAGAGTAGATTTAAAGAGGATTTAAAGAGGAGATAATGACAGTGGAGGACGTGCTGCTGCTGCCTGACGTGGGTCAATACACGCTCTTGTTGCACAGAGCTAAGACATACAGTAAGAGAACATACTTCAGCGACAGCACAACTAGAAAACATTGATAAACTATGCAATACTGCGCTGCTGACTCGGTTGTGGGGGGTGAGTACCAGTCTTCAATGTTTTGATAAGGCTTGACATTCTAATTGATTTATATAGAAGTGTGTCTGGAAATGACCTGTCATCCTGTCCATGGACAGTTTCTTATCTGAACTTAATTGCCAAAAGTTAGTGTTTTGAAAATATTTTGCAGACTCTACATTTGAAGAGATCAGATGCAAAAGCTTCCAAGTGCCGTTTGAGTTTTTCTTCTAAAATGAGCATTTTTTTTATCAGGGTCCTATGTGTAGGTTCAGTAATTTCACTTTGATGGCAATGAATAGGTTCTTTTCAATGCCATTAAAGTGAAATAACTGAACATAAACATAGGAGCCTGATACAAAAATGCTCATTTTAGAAGAAAATTTCAAACGGCACTTAGACGAGTTTTGCATCTGATCTCTTCCTTTGTACTTGATTGAAGCAAGAAATTAAAGCGCTAACGTATAAACAAAATATCATTTCATATTATTATATTATTTTTAAAAATAAATATATTTACAAAGAATATCTAATTATTGATCCCAATGTAGAAAAACAAAACAGTAAATTTCAGAAGTAAAAACTGCTTAATTTAAAGGGGTCGTAAACTGAGAAATCAAATGTCCCTTGATCTTTTGGCATATAATAGGTCAATGTACCATAAAACATCCTGTAAGTTTCAAAATTGAAAACTTTCTCATTAGTTTAAAAACAGTTTTTATTGAAACCAAGCGTATGATGTAATAGTGCAGCGAAAGCCCGCATCTGCAGGAGAAGATCAATGCAATAAGTGGCAAGAAGCTACGCTTTTACAATATCTAAAAGGCAATGCTCGCCCATCCTCTTAAAATCACTTAATCTGTGGTAATTGACAACATATCTAGAGAAAGGTGAGCATAATATGCTACAAATTAAAGGATGGAAACTAGCTAAAGTTACACCATTAAGGGGGTAAAATTGAAAAAAAAACTTTCACCATTAACTCACCTTCATGTTGTTCCAAACCTTTATGAATTTCTTTCTCCTGCACACAGAAGATTTTCTGAAGAATGTGGGCATCCAAATAGCTGACAGTAGCCTTTGACTTCAATAATATTTTTTCCTATACTATGAAATTCAATGGCTACTATCAACATATACAGGTTTGGAACGACATGAGGGTGAGTAAATGATGACAGAATTTTCATTTTTGGGTGAACTATCCCTTTAACTTACCATACATTGTTGGTGTAGTTTGACCAATTTGGAGATTTGGAGATAAAAAGGCCAGTTGATTGGACAGCAGAAACAAGAGGTCTTTCTCCAGTGAACGACAGTACAGTCGATTCCTTGGCTGCTGTAACATAAATCCCCGTAGGCTATCTTTTGGCGCTTTTCCACTGTGTGGTACGACTTGGCTCGGCACGGCTCAGAACGGCACGGCTTGGTTCAGCTCGGTTTGCGTTTCCACTGCAGTTTAGTACCGCTTTAAAGTGGGCGGGATTCTTCACGTGTTGTTATAGTTGTGCTGCCTCTACTGCTGTGACTCCTGAAAAACTTTAATTCCGCATCGCTCCATCAAGCTCTCGCTGGATCCGCTCCACGTCTATCAATGAGAGACAGTCTGTACTTCCTCAACAGACAACGAAACAGCCATTTTTTGGTTGTTAAAAGAAAGGTGCGCTCATTCAAAACAGTTGCGTTCGACCCTTCGCTGGCTGTGCTGATTTAAATCTAGCGGGTCTGTTGTGTCTCGTCCCGCAAGTTCAATGACGCAGGCAGTGATGATTTTCTCCGGCCAATCAGTGATCAGCAGAGTTTACACTTCACGTTTTGGTAACGGTATGGTTTGCTTGGAACCTCGGCTGAGGTGGTACTAAAAAAGTACCAGGTACTGTACCCAGTGGAAAACCCCCCAAAAGTGAATCGTACCGAACTGTACCGTGCCGTACCATGCAGTGGAAAAGCGCCATTTGTTTCTTTTGCCTGCATCTTTCTGGTTTTGTGCATATGGTGAATGACAGCATTGCATACTCCTAACCATTCTTGTCCTGGAGTGTGATTTCATTTGGCAGTTGTCCTGATAAACTCTGCATCCTGTATGCAGCTGTATATCAAGACACCTCAAGTGTATTTGATTCAGTGCTTGAAAGTGCTTGAATCTGCCTCCATTAAGTGTTTTCTCTGAAAAGTTGTTAATCCCTGAACGTCGGCCAACATAACTGCTGTAAACAAAGGGTTCACCTTTCCTGTTTTTCACCACACATTTTTGAAAGAAGACCTGAGTGAATTTATTGCAGCACTGCTCTTCTGAACTTGAATTAAATTATCACTTTAGTGCCCCATAACACACAATCCTGTTTCACTGATAATTAATCTCGCGTAAACCCTTTCAGATAGTAATTGCTTCTCATGGGGACATAAGCTATTTTCAACAGTTACAGGGGTTAGTCTGTGGTTTTATTACAATCTGAATACATAATGTCAGTTTTTATCTCCTACAACCTACGGAAAAATACCCAGCCAGATTACCTACTGTTTTTTGACAACCAAGGTTGTGTGGTAATTTATTTTTCCCACAAGTGGGAGCTGTTAAGAATAAAAAGAAAACGAAAAGCATGAAAACATAATACATTGCAATACAATTTTAAAATATTATGTGCAGTTGTATGTTACATTAAAAATATAAACCAAACAGCTTGATTACCTGTAAATAAGAGGTTGCATTAACTTATTTCTTCTTATTTCCAAATTGATAATGCCATCATTGCATACAGTACATGAATACAGTATATAACAAGCCATCTGCATTTCCATATTACTCAGACTTGTGGTAGATTATGTGATTAAGACACTTAAGCTTGCCAAATAATGTCAGTAGGGGTCTATGATCCCAGCTTAAATTGAAATATCTGCTTCAAAGATATTTGTTTCTCAATGCTTCTTTCTTGATCCATGAATACAGATGAGGGTCATGGTGAACTAAAGCTTTGTCATTGGTCAACAGTTCTTTGCATTGTTGAAAGCACTTTATTCTAGCTTCAGGCAGCTTGCTCTTTTGGCAGTCTGTAACTTGGTGGAAACACTGTAATTAGGTATAGTACAAAATGTCCATAATAGTTTACTAAACCAAGAAAAAATATTTCACATTTAAAGGTGCTGCCATGTAAGCTCTGATGCTCCTGCAGGATTACTAAGAATGCATGACGCAATTAATATTCATGCATACAGAAAATGCAGTTTATCCTTTCAGAAACATCTAGAGGGAGCACGACAAGCAAAACATATTGGTCTCAAAAAATTTAAAAACATATTGGTCTGTGAAATTTACTTCATGTGTGCACTAGAGAGATTTTGTTCTGATGGTATTATATTACATTTTTAACTCTCAAATGTCATTCTTTTGGGAGAAAATGGGATGCAGAGACAGTCTGCTAAACACTGAAACTTTGCATGTGCAGCAGATGGGCAGGGACAATTACTTTTCATCAAGGATCAGCAATTTCTTCTCTCCAAGCAATAGTCAATGGCTGCATCCAGAAGCTTAGGCAGCTGTCTTGTTGTCTTACTACCCTATCAAGCAATGACTTCACAGGTAGTGCACATGAAATATCCTGCTGAAGCCCTGTATGCTAGAGGAGAAGGCTTAAAATCCAAACCCTTCACACTCTCTTCTTCTCTCTAACAAGCAAACCAGTAGTAAAACTCAGAAATTCAAATAATAAAAAAAAGAAAGAAAAAAAGAATCTCTTGTAGGTTGAGGAGTCTGCTGGCCCTCTCCTCTGCGGTATTTTGGCTGGTTTCGTCCTCTATGGCCTTTTCTTTTCTTATCTGAAAATCTCATTGAGGTTTCTCTTTTTAGCCCTTTCTCTCTAAATTGGCCCTGGCTCTCTCTGCTCAACAAGGGACAAGGTAAAAGGATCTGACAGCCCTGGCTCATCACATGTGGAGGAGTGTCTTTGACCTGAAGCCTCAGCCATACGGGTGAACCAGGGTCATGATGCAGACTGTTGAAGACTTTTCTTGAGAAGCAGCAGTGAATACAGTGAGGGCTGAAGGTTTAAAAACACATGGATAATTTAACTTTAATTTAACAGAGGAAACATATTAATGTTTCTTTAACACCAGAACAAGAATATAACAACAAGAACAAAATAGAGAAAAGTCAAGTTTCTTCATGCCACTGTTTTTTTTTTTTTTTTTTTTTTTTTTTTGGCATTTTCAGTCTGGGCTCTAATAAACGTGACAGTATCCTTAGATAACCCTGCTAGCATTATTGAAATTATCTCTCAAACTTTTGAGCTCCCAGAAAAAATATTGTTAGCAAATTCAAAATTGCTTATGGAAATAAAATGAGATGGGAGGAAAAACTATACTTCAATGCTTTTGCAAGCAAATGCAAAACTAGTGTTGGATATAAAATGAGATAGGAGAAAAAAAAAAACTATATATTTCAATGCTTTTGTGAGAAAATGCAAAATTTCTTGGGCAATGCAAAAGCATTAAAATATGTTTTTTTCCCCCTTTCATCATGTCCCCTTAGGGGCTCTCTATGCTTTACATCCTGTATACCCACTCTTTTACTGGTGTGATCAAATTAATGAAGAAAACAGGAAGCACAAAACCTTAGTCTTGATTTGGATTTCAAATAATTAACATTCTAGTAGTGATTTATATGATAAAAATACACATTGGGAATCTTAATATCCAAATAAAATCATAGTGATATTAATGATGTTGGCATTTTGTTGTCATCACTTTCAAATTCAGGCCATGCACTTCAACAGCAAGGTCTATGGTTCACCCTGAGTAACAAAGCAGTGCTTGATCACTCTTTCTACAACCCCAAATCAGAAAAAGTTGGGACAGTATGGAAAACGCAAATAAAAAAAGAAAGTAGTGATTTCTAAATTTACTTTGACTTGTATTTCATTGCAGACAATATGAACACAAAATATTTCATGTTTTGTCTGGTCAACTTCATGTCATTTGTAAATATACATCCTTTCCTGTCATTCAGACCTGCAACACATTCCAAAAAAAGTTGGGACAGGAGCAATTTAGGGCTAGTAATGAGGTAAATTGGTTAAATAATGATGTGATTTGAAACAGTTGATGTCATCAGGTGATTGTAATTATGATTTGGTACAAAAGCAGCATCCAAGAAAGGTCTAGTCCTTTAGGAGCAAAGATGGGCCGAGGATCGCCAGTTTGCCAACAAATACGTGAGAAAATTATTGAAATGTTTAAAAACAATGTTCCTCAAAGAAAGATAGGAAGAGATTTGGATATTTCACCTTCAACAGTGCATAACATAATTAAAATATTCAAGGAATCTGGAGGAATTTCAGTGCGTAAAGGACAAGGGCGCAAGCCTAAGCTGAACAACCGTGATCTCCGATCCCTCAGGCGGCACTGCATCAAGAATTGTCATTCATCTATAAGCGATATCACCACATGGGCTCAGGACTACTTTGGCAAACCTTTGTCAAGTACCACAATACGTAGTTACATCCACAAATGCCAGTTAAAACTGTACTGTGCCAAAAGGAAGCCCTATGTTAACAGTGTCCAGAAGCGCCGTCGACTTCTCTGGGCTCGGAGGCATCTGGGATGGACCATCACACAGTGGAAACTAGGGATGTGCGGGTCTAGTCGACTAGTCGACTAAACGGTACAGCTCCTACTAGTCGACACTGAAAACAATAGTCGACTACACGAGAGGAAAAAAAAGATGATTTTATCATTCAAATTACCATCATTTTAACGTTACATTTAAAACATTTGAAAGAACAGTTAAAATACAATTTGAAAAAGAATACATATCAAAATATTTAAATATATAAATATTTTTAAAAGCGTATCTGGGCGGGAACTATAATTTTACCTCACCTGCGTTTTCTTCATGTCAGTTGCGGCAAGCTCCACGCGAAAGACCAGCAAGGTGTGGGATTATTTTGAATTAGAAGGAAATGGAAACGTTTTTTGTAAACTGTGTAATGTCAAATTGGCTAACAATAACTTTACTGGAGCTATGCGTAATCATATTCAATACAGGCATGTATGCGTTGGCTTGGAGTCTAGCCAAAGCCATGTCAATCATGTCACACTACAACCTGTCGCTGCGGTCCGCGATCCTGCGCTGTCTATTCCTCTAAACTAAGACCCACTTCGGTGGTGGTGCGGGATTTCCAGGCTCTTCTCGAAACTGTCTGCTTGCTTGTAGTTATTTCTCTGCGAGCCTGTGACTTCAGCGCGTTTTGCAGAATCGCCTCTTGTCCCGTCTTTCGCCAGACCACATTAACAAGTTAAATTCACTGAACAAATGCGCACGGTCCGAGTAAGTGAAACGAGCTTTGTTTTGTTTTTAGACAATATAGCCAACATGAAGTACATTTTTAAAAGCCGTTTTAATGCTATTCCTTGATAAACTTTCCTATTGTTTTAAACTTTTGTTAATATGCGTTTTAATATGTTGTCTAACGTTATATGAAAATGAAGAATTCTGTCAGTCTATTGATTGATTTTCCATTTCTGCATTGCTCCAGGCGATCTGAATAAATAAGCTATGCACTGGTTTATGATGAGTGTATGCTCTTCCTTTTTTTCTGTTTAACGTCCGCCTAAAATTAATTGATGATAACGTGAGGCAAGCATACGGCATAATCGTGACCTATTTTTTTTTGCAGAATTCATTGAGGGATTTGACAGTGTGATTCAAAGATTAAGTGTTTCAACTGTATGCTGTTATATAGACACACGCACAGTTTTTTTTTGCCATTTTTTGGGGGTTTCTAGCTTTTAGACTAGTCGACTAGTCGGATACAAAACTTCCGTTTAAACGACAGTCAAATTAGTCGTAGCGCACATCCCTAGTGGAAACGTGTACTGTGGTCAGATGAATCAGAATTTCAGGTATTTTTTGGGAGGAATGGACGCCGTGTGCTCCGGACCAAAGAAGAAAAGGATCATCCAGACTGTTACCAGCAACAAGTCCAAAAGCCAGGGTCTGTCATGGTATGGGGTTGTGTCAGTGCCCTTGGCAAAGGTAACTTGCACTTCTGTGATGGCACCATTAATGCTGAAAAGTACATAGAGATTTTGGAGCACAATATGCTGCCTTCAAGAAGACATCTTTTCCAGGGACGTCCATGCATATTTCAACAAGACAATGCAAAACCACATTCTGCACACATTACAAAGTCATGGCTGAGGAGGAAGAGGGTACGGGTACTTGACTGGCCTGCCTGCAGTCCCGACCTGTCTCCAATAGAGAATGTGTGGTGCATTTTGAAGCGCAAAATGCGACAACGAAGACCCCGTACTGTTGCCCACCTTAAGACTTGTTTGCAGGAAGAATGGGACAAAATTACACCTGAAACACTTCATCACTTGGTGTCTTCAGTCCCTAAACGTCTTTTAAGTGTTGTGAAAAGGAATGGCAACATTACAAAGTGGTAAATGCTTTACTGTCCCAACTTTTTTTGGAATGTGTTGCAGGTCTGAATGACAGAAAAGGATGTATATTTACAAATGACATGAAGTTGACCAGACAAAACATGAAATATTTTGTGTTCATATTGTCTGCAATGAAATACAAGTCAAAGTAAATTTAGAAATCACTACTTTCTTTTTTTATTTGCGTTTTCCATACTGTCCCAACTTTTTCTGATTTGGGGTTGTACAATATTCAAAGTTTAAAGTGCTTCTTCATGCAGGGCTAACAGGAGGCGTTCCCCCTCCTCTAATCCCAATTTTTAATTGAAGAGAAAATACCTTCTGAATTCTCATTAGAGGTGAAGTGACGGATTGAAAAGACTTCAGTGCCCTTTTAATGCCCCTCTGAGAGCAGTGTTCTATGTGCTTTTTATGGCCTTGCCCCTCCTCAGCTTTTTGTTGTAATCTTCAGCTTTAAAATGAACTGTGCCAAAACATAGGCTATGAACTCATCAGGGTTGCCAGGGTTACAGTGCCCTGCAGCTGTAGAAGTTTTGTCTTTCTGTGTTTGTTTTTTCGTTTTTGTTTTTTGAAATCTACCTTTCACTGGTAGATGTAAGTTTGGTTGTAAGTGGTCTGATTCTATCTTAGAAGATAGAATTTCTAGAGTCTTAGAAAATCTGCTAGGCTGGCACAGTGTGAGAGTGGGCGCAGACTCTTAAGACAAAAAAAATTGTTTTCATCTTAGCAGTAATTTGGAAAATATCTGATGCTGCTGTGAAGTTAATGGTTTCTTACCAAAAAGTGTGCGCATTCATCTTTGAGCATATTTGTTCAGATTTTATTTATTCTTGATTGTTGAATCAAGTGCTCCATGTGATCAGTGGGGAAAACATCTGGTTTTGTTGAGATATGGAAGTTGCTTAGTTGCATGCATATTACTTAGAATATTGGCTGTATATTAATATTTATTAAGCACATATTAAAGCCTTATTCTGCATGACCATATTTTAGATAGCTTAATAAGACCCCGTACCTAAACTTAACAACTACGTTACTAACTTCTAATAAGCAGCAAAGTAGGAGTTTATTGAAGAAAAAATAGTTAATAGTTAATAATCAATAGTGAGAATGGGTCCCCGAACTAAAGTATGATGCTTATATTGTTCCATTCATGTCAACTTCAGATTGATCCACATACAGCGGTCCTCAAAGTATTTGGAGACTTAAGCCATACTTAACAGATGTATGAATGTATGTCATTAAATCAGTGCTTTGAGGTATAGTTATGGACCTGTACAAAGAGTCCTTGATTGCAAGAAGTCCTACAAGATATATTGCCAAAAGATTTCCTCTGACCAAATAGAATATGTGTCACTGGTGTGAAAACTCTACTATGTCTGACAGTTGACAAACAAGGATGAATGACGGAAGACCAGGATTACTGTGGTACGGCAATAAGCTTATCTGGTACAGCATTGCACTTGAGACACCTTGAGATCCCACCTCTCCTGCATATTGTTAGCATCATTTTGATGCCCACTAATTATCTCAGGAATTCAGCAAGTGAGAGAAAGGCCCTGTTTGTACAGTATTAAAGTGTGTTTTCAGTGATCTGATGACAAGTGGTCAGCCAAGATGCATTGATCATTTACACAAGGTCTACATGCATCTCAAATGTTTCTCTTGTGACCTCTTGTTTGCAGTTCATCAAACTGTACAGAACGTTTTGTTGGAACATCAAGTGTGGGTGTTGGGACTGAGCTTACCTCCCTGATATGAGTTTTTGCAGGGTGGGATGTCTGGGGTATGAGTCATTTAAAACAAAATAAAAGAGCTAAAATATTTGTTGAAGGAATCTAAAATGGCACAGTTGCTTCAGCAAATGCATTTTTATCTCACATTTGCTTTTGTTAACACAAAGGGTTAGGTTTAGGCTCTTTAACCATAAAACATATAGGCCTAGTTTTAAATAGATTTTAAACACATTAGAGCCCTAACTCTTTAGCGTCACTTTAGCCCTTTAGCCCTAACACTAGCCCTTTAGCGTCACTTTAGCCCTAACACTCTTTCACCACAACTTACTGGACATTTAACTTTGAAAGTGTCACAAAATATATAAGAAGCAATGTCATTTTGCAGAAATGTCACCGATTTGGCCCGCTGCCCTGTTTTTATTATTATTATTATTATTATTATTATATAATTGCCTACCGAATGTACTAAAGTGATTATTTCCGAATTCGCGATTTGATAATAAATCATGAATCGGTTAGTCATGACTGGCAATGCTAAGCTTCGGCTTTTGCGCCTCCACCAAACGGTTTCAATTAGAGTAATCAATACGAGAGTGGAGGGGAATTGCCCAGGTGGAGCAGAGAAGCAAAACTACTGTTCAGGATTTCAAGTGCAGTGGCCTGTAGCACGAAGCCGGTTTGGGTTTTTACCCAGGTAAGTTCACGTTTAGTTTGCGCAAACTCTGAGTTTTCGGGCTCAAGAAGGTGGGTTGGTTTTGAGCGAGTTTCGTCACCATGGTAACTTACACTACACGGCTACCCTGCTCCGGAGCAGATTTTATTCTGGGTTAGAGATCGCAAACCCAAACTGGACCAATCAGCTGTGAGCAAAGAGACATATATCTGATGCGATGAAGCCACTCCCCGTATCTCTCTCTCCAAATTAAAGCAGTTTACAGTCAAATAATTTTAGAGACAAAATTGCCAGACTTTTGCAGCTACTTATTTATTATATTTATATTATATTAATTGTAATTGTTTATAATTCATATAATATATTCATTTAATTATTATATGAAGTGACAATTAATTTTAAGCTTAGCATTTTAATTAAATACTAGGGGTGGCACGGCACATGTATTTGTACCGAACCGTCACGGTACGGACCTCTCGGTTCGGTGCATGAGGCCATACGACGAATACAGGCAATTCATCCCCAATCCAGAAGGGGGCGCCCGCAGTAATGCAACGCTGTTTGATAACTGCCAGCAGAAGAACAGCGAATGCCGTGAGTTGTGCGCTTGAAAAAAGAGACCCCTAGACAGTGACCATGTGCTGATTGTGAATGCGTCTCTCACATAGACTGACAAACGAGTACACTTTAAAGGCTTGCTCACTCAACTGTTTGCGAAATGGGGCTTTGTGCTTGTGTATCCTAGCTCTCTCATTCGGCACAAATCCAAATATTCCATAATATTTCCATATTTGCGATGTAACGTATCTGAATGCGAAACTATTTATTATGTAAATGATAGGCTTTGTACTTCAGTCGCGTTCCAACGGTGACACAGAGGAGGGCGCGCTGATGTTTGATTCACTGTATTTTATTTTGATAAACTACCAACTGCACTGTCTAGTTAGCAATGCTGGAACTGATGTGTGTTTTTTTTGTGTGTGTGTGTGTGTGTGTGTGTGTGTGTGCGTGCACGCGATCACTTCAACTGTTTCCTTATACCAGCAGAATCAACTTTAAACACTTATTGTCTTATTAATAATCACTGTATAAAGGTCTGCTTTTATTTGTGTACACTCACAATGAAAACAAAACAGATTTTATATATATAACATGTAATAATATTTAGTATTTTCACATCTAGATGGGAACTTTTTCAGGAACTAGATTTTCACTACTGTCTGTTCAAAATAAATTAAAAGAAACCGAGCATAGTAGATTTGTTTTTTCCCCTGTTGTACCGAAATCGTATTGAACCGTGACCCCCGAACCGAGGTACGTACCGAACCGTGACATCTGTGTGCCGTGCCACCCCTATTAAATACATATAGATAAACTTTAATATATCCAACTTTTAAAATGACTAAACTTATGTTTTCTTTTTGAGCTCCGTGTGAAACTATATATATATAAATAATTAAATTCAGTTGATTCCTTTGCATATTTTCTTTCTGCTGCCTTCTCAAATTTTTTGCTGCAGCAGAAGTCTTTATTCCTGCCTTGTAAATGCATTTAAATGTATTAAATTTTTAATAACGACATCTCTTAATCTTCAGCAGGAAAGTGAATTGCACTGACTCTTGCAAGAAGTGAATCGAGCTGACGCTTTCCATGTTCCTTGTTTGCTGCATGTGTCACACGTTCAGGTGCACGTGCTCCAGAGTTAGGCCCTGTCCCAAAGGGCACCCTAAACCCTTGCGGTCTTCCTCCAAGTCCGCACTTTCGTGACGTAATGGCGCTTTGACTGTCGGGTAGAAGTCTGCTGCGGAGCTCGCCCCAGTGCGGGCTCGGCAGAAGTGCAGATCGAGAGAGCATAACGGCCGCAAAGGGGGCGCTTCTGAGCACCCTTCTGAATGCTAAAATGACGATTGGGACACCCCTACGGTCTCGTGGACTTAACGTACACGCGCACGCGGCGGCCATTGTAAGTCCGTAAGACCGCAAGTGCACATGAAGTGTTCCATTTGGGACAGGGCCTTAATCACAAACTCTGGTTCAAACTCTGAGTTGTCAGAGAATGTTTATATCGAGCTTTGTGAGCACGCTGATCCTGACCTAAACCAGGATGGCTTTGTCAACTCAAAACTTACTCTGCAACTCTGAGTTTGTTCATCTCTCTTCGTGCTACAGGCCACATGTCAGTTTTATCTGTAAATAGGCTATTGTAGTTTTTTTAGTTAATCTGTAGCAGCCCATTACTTATCACTCAAAATACTGTATAATAAAGGACATCATTATCTATTGTAAAGTTACAGTAGTAATTTAGAAAACAAATATTTTTTTATAACAGATTTATAATAGATAATATAAGTATTATAATAGATTTAGAGGGAGCTAGGGCAGACAGCAACACAACCCTTATGAAAATTAACAATGGTTTTACTATAAATCCAAACACAATGGTTACTATTGTTAAACCATGGTAACCACAAATTAATCATGGTTTTACTACACTAACCGTAGTTTAACCATGAAATTTGTAGTAGAAATAAATACAAATGGTAATCCATTTGCCAAAAAACAAAAACAAAACATGGTTACTGTACTTTTACTAATAAAATCATGGTTCATTTATGTAAGGGAAGAATATGATTCATGTATTAGGATTTTTCTAAAAATCTATTGTAATGATAGTTATTATTGTAATAATTTTGACATTTAGGCAATTTAGAAAGTATAGTTTTGTTAAATCTTGAGTATTAAAGTCGTGAGAGACAGAGAGATATCAGGGCAAAATAAAGAGACTGAAAAGTAAAATGGAAGTGAAGGTGCAGTTTAGGAGAGAACTTTTAATTATTTTGCATGTCCCCACTGTAAAGGATTTTACCCCTTTTACATTGTTTAATTTAGCTCTTTGGTTTAAGCTTTAATTTAGCTTTAGGGAATCTTAAAGTCTGATATTGATATGATCAACTGATATTAATCAAATCGTCCAACTTATACCTTATCTAACAATCGTCCAGCGAGCTGTTAGATTTCAGTATGTCTGAGAAATTCTGTTTATTCTCATGGCCACGATATAATAATACAGAATTATTTAAATAACCTTATGACAGTTATGAGCATAGGTAACGTAATCTGGGCAAAGTTTGATTTGAATCTTTCACAACAGAACACAGGGCACTTCTCTATAAATCAAACAAGAGTTTATTTGCTATCTTACTAAAATACATGAACTAAGCTAAATAACATAAAACAAAATACATACACAAACATAGGCAATGAATTGTTGCAATTGAGAATGATTAAAATATAGCACTGTTTTGCTATTTCCACACGATTTTACCCGTGTCGATCATCAAGAGGAGAACTCCGCGCGTCGTTGCGTGACGTCACTCTGGGGATGTCCTTCTGTTGTTGGCTCTGGGCTGTGATGACGCTCTTGAGTTCCTTTCGCGTAGCTTCAGACTTTCAAGGGTTTCTTCAGAGATGTGACTAAGTATTTGTAGTGTTGTTAGATGATCGACCCAGATGTTAAGGTCGTGGGCGCTTATTCAGCGCGGCCAGTGAGCTGAAGCCAAAGTCTTTGCAAGTTTTGCGCACGCAAGCAGCCACGACAAGTCTGTGTCATAGGGTTTTAACTGGAGGCCTTCCGTCCAACCCCCAGAGGCTTCCACCAATTAGATTGTCCTTGTAGACGGAGCTCCGCCTACACGGCTCATTTTCCATGCAGTAAATCCTCTCGTCTAGTTGCTTTAATCTCATGAGGAAAATATCTTAACACATTCTGTATGCGTTGTAATCATACATTATTATAATAAGAGTTAACTTTCTTTTACACCAACTTGTTGCCAACGAAATCAGCTTTCATTCAAACTCAAACACCACGTATTTGGCATATACATATAATAACTTAATCTACTCCGTGGTTAAGGCAAAGATTAAACTATCTTAAATTCTGAATAATACCACCAAGCATATGAATTAAACACAGGAAAAAGTTATGTCACAGATTGAGAAGATATCATTGGTTACAATAACACAGAAAGCTTAATTTCATTTCATAAAATACAACCAGCAATATATATTTATTGTCTGTATCTATAATATATATATCTTGCTTCTAATAGCAGCAATGATTATTATTAATTGTCCTTTTGGAACACTTTATAAAAGTTTTGAGTCCTTTTAGTAAAGTCAATAACAGTTCGGGTGTTTCAGTTTTGGAATGTGAGAGAAACGGGAGGTCAGGAAAGTCACTGTCCAGGTCATGAGAATGTCACGTTTGTGGAGATCTGGTCTTTCTTAGCTGAACGTCTGTCGTAAAAACGTCTTTTCTCGTTGATAAAAATCATTGACTTATTGCGTTAAACGATCAGGAGATATCATAAAGTTTGTCGCTGGACCATCGCCAGATGTTTACCTCAAAGCTCTCCTATTTTTAGAGGTTTCCTTACGATGATAACCCAAAAGCATGGCAGGAAATTGGCCAGCCAGTTGGGTGAGGTGCTGTTCGTCTGTCAATTTTATGACTTGCAGATAGAGACGAAAGTTTCTTTAAGCCTAAGGATTTTTGTGGTTACACTTAGTGTGTGTCTGTCCTTCCTCTCCACCAAGGCATTACACCACCCTAAGGATTTAAACTTTTTTTTTATGTGATGGCCATACAAAAAATAGGGTTATCCGTGTTTCAGAATTTGTTGTGGGTGTATGGGATGGCCTGGATGAGTGAGATTTCCCGGCCTGAAATTTTGGCCCAGTCTGCTCCTGCACTACAGGCATGTTTTTTTTGTTCAATGAGCCAAGGTGGCTTATGGAAGAACTCTCGATCAGAGGACTTCAGCCCTGCTCCTGGAGACCCACTGTCCTGCTGAGTTTAGCTCCAACCCTGTCACTTTGTAAAGAAACACCACACGCCTGTGCATATACACATTCCTATAGACTGAGCATGTAAATATGCATAAGTATGACGTCACCATTTTAAAGTTCACATTTTCTAAGTTACATGGGACTGTTATGGTGTGTTGTAGGAAGGAAGATGAAGACAGAAGGTGCAGTTCCAACTCTTTTAATTTAATAATAAACACAGGCAGAATGGCAAAGGAACACAACATATCATAACATAGAACAGACAAAGGCTAAGAGAGAACTGAGGGTTTAAAGTGCCCCTATTATGGGTAATGAAAGGTTCATATTTTGGTTTTGGGAGTCCCCAACAACAGGTTGACATGCATTCAAGCTCAAAAAACACTTTCATATTCTTATAATATGCATTTCTTTTTACCTTATTTGCTCAACGACTCCCAAACGATTCGTTCAACGATTATTTTTTCCAAACTCCTCCTTTGCGTGACACTAATCTGCGGTGATTGGTCGATTTCATTTAAAGCAGTGTTTGTGAGCTTTTAACACTCCAAAAGCGGCACCTAGTGGCAAAGAATGAATTTGCATGCTCATTCAGACCAACGCGGAAATCAAGTTTTCCCAGGTCTGCGCGCGCAACAAGTGGGCGGACAATATGCTAATGTTTCATGTTGACGTCAACATGAAACGGCTTGGGATTCATTTTAAAAACGACTCATTTCAATAATTCAGAGTTGACTCTTTCTTTTGAGAGACAATAACTTTATACACGGTGCACTTTCAGATTTAAAACTTTGCAGGATGTTTTCATTCACTTAGAGCTGTGTTACACACTGCATGAAAGGTCATTTTCAAAAATCCATAATAGGGGCACTTTAAGTAGAGGAGCAAACAAAGGAACTGACGAGTTAATTAATTAGACACAGGTGAACAGAATGACAATCAGGAAACTAAGGAAAACTAGGTCACAGGGGAACAGGCCAACTGAAAACACAATGAAAACTATGACAAAAACCAAACATAATCCTGACAGAGACACTTAATGGTACCATTTTTAAAAACTTGCACATTTTCAAAAGTTTGCATTTTCTGGCTCCCAAAAACGCTGTTGCCGTGTAATGACTAAACGCATTGAAAAAAGTTTTGTTTTTTAGTTGAAAACCCATGTCTTTTAAACGAACACACCTGATTCAACTTATCAACTCATTGGTAGAGACTGCAAGACCTAAATTGGGTGTGTTAGTTTCTGCAGTGCTAAATGTGCAGTGGTGGGGGCCTACAGGACAGGTTTGGGAAGCACTGCTCTAGATAATAGCAGATAAAAGAAAAGAAAATCATAAATGTTTTCTTTTCAGATGTTAACTGAGCACAATTTACATTTACATTTACATTTAATCATTTAGCAGACGCTTTTATCCAAAGCGACGTACAAATGAGGAGAACAATAGAAGCAATCAGACCATCGAGAGAGCAACAGTATACAAGTGTCATGACAAGTCTCAGTTAGTCTAGCACAGTACACGTAGCTAGGATTTTTTTTTTTTTTTTTTTTTTTTTTTTTTTTAAATAGAATAGGTAAGTTAGTATTAGTTAGTCAGGTGCTGGCGAAAAAGATGTGTCTTTAGATGTTTTTTGAAAATGGCTAAAGACTCAGCTGTTCGAATTGAGATCGGGAGGTCATTCCACCAGCTGGGCACAGACCAGGAAAAGGTCCGTGAGAGTGATTTGGTACCTCTTTGGGATGGCACCACAAGGCGTCGTTCACTTGCAGAACGCAAGCTTCTGGAGGGCACATAAATTTGAACCAGCGAGTTTAGGTATATTGGTGCAGTGGCAGTTGTGGTCTTGTAGGCAAACATCAGTACCTTGAATTTGATGCGAGCGGCTATTGGTAGCCAGTGTAACCTGATGAAGAGAGGGGTAACGTGAGCTTTTTTTGGCTCATTAAAGACCACTCTGGCTGCTGCATTCTGGATCAGTTGCAGAGGCTTGATAGTACATGCGGGAAGGCCCGCCAAGAGAGCATTACAATAGTTCAGTCTGGAGAGAACAAGAGCTTGGACAAGGAGTTGTGCAGCTTGCTCTTGCAGGAAGGGCCTAATCTTCCTAATGTTGTATAAGGCAAATCTGCAGGACCGGGCCGTTGTAGCAATATGGTCCGTGAAGCTTAACTGATCATCGATCACAACTCCAAGGTTCCTGGCAGTCCTGGAAGGAGTTATGGTTGATGAACCCAGCTGTATAGAGAAGTTGTGGTGAAGTGATGGGTTGGCAGAGAACACGAGCAGTTCTGTCTTAGCAAGATTGAGCTGAAGGTGATGGTCCATCATCCAGCTAGAAATGTCACTCAGACAGGCTGCAATGCGATCTGTTACCGTCGGATCATCTGGTTGGAATGAGAAGTAGAGTTGAGTGTCATCAGCATAGCAGTGGTAGGAAAAGCCATGCTTCTGAATAACCAGTCCTAATGACGACATGTAGATGGAGAAGAGAAGTGGTCCAAGCACTGAGCCTTGAGGAACTCCAGTAGCAAGAAGTTGTGACTTTGAAACCTCACCCCTCCAAGACACCCTGAAGGACCTATCGGAGAGGTAAGACTCGAACCACAGGAGGGCGGTTCCTGAGATGCCCATCTTTCTGAGGATGGACATGAGGATCTGGTGGTTAACTGTGTCAAAGGCAGCAGACAGATCCAGCAAGATGAGTACAGAGGATTTGGAAGCTGCTCTTGCCAGTCTCAGGGCCTCTGTAACCGAGAGTAGGGCAGTCTCAGTTGAGTGTCCACTTCTGAAGCCAGATTGGTTGTTGTCCAGAATGTTGTTCTGTGCAAGAAACAGAGAGAGTTGGTTGAACACAACTCGCTCAAGTGACTTTGCAATGAATGGAAGAAGGGATACCGGTCTGTAGTTTTCTAAAAGTGCTGGATTTAGAGCAGGTTTTTTAAGCAGTGGGCTTACCCGAGCCTGCTTAAATGCTGTGGGAAATGTACCAGTGTTAAGCGAGGTGTTGATAATGTGAGTAAGAGCAGGTACGACCGAAGAAGAAATGGCTTGAAGGAGGTGAGTGGGGATAGGATCTAGCGGACAAGTAGTGGGATGATTGGAAAGGATGAGTTTGGAAACCTCCGTCTCCGAGAGAGGAGAAAAGGAGGTGAGAGATTGTGTATTTGTCGTTATGAAGTTATTATTAGTTTGCGGTGTGAGGAATTGGTCACTGATGGTTTTTGTTTTATTTGTGAAGAAAGTTGTATTATTTATATTCACGATTTCTAGCATTTGTGTAGGCTTTACATTTTTACTTCAGTGTTGTAATTAGCAATTCATTTAATTTTATCTTTGAAACAGATTTGTTACATGACAGCATTAATTAAAGTTTCTTAAAGATCATGTTATCTGCATCTCCTGCGCTCCATCAAGCCCCTCCCATAATATCTGTCATTACTCAAATGAATGCACGGCTCAGATTAACTGTATAGCATGTGTGTAAGACTCCAATACAATTATAACGTAATTATTTCATCACTAAGAAATCTATCAATGAGTAAAACTGGCTGTGTCTATAGTGTTATAGACTACACAACATTGTTATCTTATTTTCAAATTCATTTTTTAATTATTTTTATTTTAAATGATTGTCCCTGGACCAGCAGGGTACTCTTATAATAAAGTAGCAGTGGCTGTGACAGATTTTAAGTATCATTTCTGCTTAAAAAGAAGCAATCTAATCCTGTTTACATGAAATAAGCCTGCTCCTGAGCAGGTTTAAGTTTACGGACCTGTTGCTATGACAGCAAGTCCAGGATGAGCTTCGAAGAACCAAATGATCCAAGATCAAGCGAAATCATCAACAATCAAATCCAGCTAACTGAGTTAGCGACGTACGAAGAACGGACCCCAGAACAAGACCAACAGGATGACACTGAGGATGTGCAGAGCGAGAGCAGGTTTAGAGCAAGTAATAACGAGGAGAGCGAAAACAGGTGAGGATCCAATGAGCAACCAATACCAAATTAGGTGTGTGAAGCTGCCACATGGAAAAGGAAAAACTAAGGCTGTTTCTCAATTCCAAGAACGCAGAGAACGGACTTGTGTTCTCGTGGAGACCGGTCTTGCCAAGCTTCCTTGGAAGAATGAACTCGGAAGGACACAAGAACAGAACGCATCCTTGTGAGAATTGAGATGGACTGTGTTCTTGCTTAACTGACCGCATAGTCTTAGCATAAGCAGCGGCCAATGAACAATAAATATAACATAACATTACAAACAAATGTTATAACTTATTAAAACATATACTATTATAGATAGCCTATTGTTTTCATATAATTATCTTTCGTTTTATTTTACAGCGTTATATGTTTAACTAAGACTATGTTAAGATTAATTTTAATATGCCAATAAAAATACTACAGACATTCTCCGGCTCTTAAAACTATATTAAAATTAAGCAAAACAAAACGATAAATGTTTAATTTCCAGAGCCGTCAAGTATTTGCGAGAGCGAGTTTACAATTTACAGGCTTCCAGACACCGCCCGCCCGCAGCGTCTTCTGGGATTTCTAACTGCTCGATTCTCTCAAGTCTGCACTCGATGCATCCTCGATTTCAAGAACACATCCGGGCACTTGCATGCATCCTCTGTACTTGCGTTCTTGAGTATTGGAACTATTTATGTGTTTTCTCACTCAATTTTCTGACAAAAATGAGTGACGTGCTGCAAGCAGAGAATTTTTATTTACACTAAGTGAAAATAGCATATTTTCTTAGCGATAGATGCTATTTACACTAAGTGCAAATAGCAATGGATTCTATTTACACTAAGTGAAAATAGCAGTATTTTTATTGATATGCTATTTACACTAAGTGCAAATAGCTATAGATTCTATTTACACTGTTAAAATAGCATGATTTTCTGCTATTTATACTACTTGTTGCAAATAGTGGCAATTATCTGCACTTCAGTATTGTATTACATTATAAAACAGTATGCAATAATAACGTATTGAGTGTAAATTATTATTTTAATTCAAATTATTAAATGGATGGCACCTTATTGGTACAATAAAGCCCTCTCTACACCTACCCTAACCCTACCCGATACTTTATTTTAAACTTTTTGGTTATTTCCTTAATTTTTATTGAAAATAAATGCCTTTACGATGTGATATGAGATTTGAAAAAGGAGAAAAAAAAGTTAGGCATAAGGCAGGATCGAACCCGGGTCGATCGCGTCAAATAGACCACAGCACATGCTTTACCATCTACGCCACTGGAAGTTATAATTAATAGCTGTTTTTTATAATGTTGACTATCCCAATCACACGCTGGTGGGCGGAGTTAGTGTAAATAGCCTCTGCCAACAAGGCGGGCTATTTGCACTAAGTGTAAATAGACACAGGATAATTTTTTATCTCACTTCTGCTCACTTTTAGCAGAAATTGACTCCTGTGTTCTTTTAACCTTTGCAGAACCCATGTGCAGTTTAATGATATCCAAAAGTGAGCAAATACATAAAGACATGGCATGGCAAAACATGAACTAAAACATGGCACAAACTCACAAACAGTGGTTACACAAATCAATACTTGACAAGAAATAATGGTGACATGAGGGCTATAAATAGGCTTGTTCGAGATGAACTACACTAGCCTGCCACTGGCTGGCGAGAGTAGCCTCTTGCAGTCAAGGCGGAATTAAAAGCGGAGACGTCAGGTCAGACACTTTCTGCTCCAGGTAGTGATGCTCTCAGTGTTTACATACTCTATCACAGATGAAGTGAACCCCTTAACTGTCACCGTCCCGTATACGGGACGCCTAAGTTTACTTCACTATATTACACTTAAATCCTAATGTAATCATGACAAACTATATATCATTGGAAAAGTCTCCTAAATAGATATATTACCATTTTTTGTTGTTACAAATTATGTAGGAACAGTAATAGATTAATTTATGACAAGAGTGCACCAAGCGTCTATGATAAATCAACATCATAACAGGAGTTCTGACCTTTGTCACAAAAAGTCTTTATATCCTTGCCTTTTTCCCCATCACATGTTTTAGAAATCATCATAAGTTATATATCATTTGAAAGCTTAAAATCCCAAAATTCATCCTGTGAAAACCATTTTGAAATCGGACATTGCGTTACCATAGAAATGGTACTTCAAAATGTTTTGGCGGTCTCCTCCCCCTTAACGGCGGTGTCATATTACAAAATGTATTACGGTCTTTTAGAATCAAAACTTTTTATAATCTTGACAAAATACATATCGTTGGAAAGGTCTGAGTCTCAAGATTCCATATTTGGTGGTTATTTTGTTATAGATGTAATATTGAGAGAGAAATTGATAGATTTGTGACAGAAATGCATAAAAAATAATTCAATGGAGTTTCAATGGCACCCGGTGGCTGTTTTTGGTATAACGCCTAAACAAAATTGCATATGAACCTCAATTTTTTTATATCAACTTCAAATTTGGAACACAACTTATGATTTCACTTCTGTAATAATCTGCTAATTGTCTTCTTTAAAAAGAGACCAACCTTAGGTCTGTATTCAAAAGCGTTCAAGAATTATAATCATTTAAGTTTGGATACTGCACTTTCTCGTGAATTTTCAAAAATGGGGATGACAGTTAAGGGGTTAAATTCAATATTAGTCAAATACACAGAAACGTTTTATGAGCAACAGAAACACTTTTTATATACTGCTTAATACAGCGCCATCAAGAATAAAGTTCAATATAAACATATAGGCTACTAAATACCAATAAAGTGGGGGTATATATGCTTTTATCAGTGTTTTTTGATAAACATGGATCTAGTTAACAGTGCGACTACACTAAAAATGCTTTTACTGTTATAAAAACACAGATTTGTGAGCATATTGGAATTGAATTGTTAGAATAAGCACTCAACACACGTCGTGCTGGTCATCACAGAATCTGACCAATGAGAATAAAGTGTGTCGTCATCAAGGCTCTCGCAGCCGATTTTGAGCAACTGCAGCACCTGACCTAGGCGGCTGGTCTCGTTTTGCTCTTGCGGTACTTTGATGGCACATGTGATCGTAAGGCGGCTGCAGCTCTGATCAAAGTCGGACAAATGTTCTAACCAGAATGCATTGCTTTTGTCGGGCGGCAGACGATCTTTGCCGTGCCGCATGAAGTCGAACAAGCCTATTACCAAACAATAAGGGTCACATGACCTAAACCAACCAATGAGAAACAAGACACATGACTAAGACAACCAATCAGAACATGGCACATACACAAGGCAGGAAAACATGAGGATCAGGGGAATCACATGACAAACCAGGAAACAGGACTAAACTACAAAATAAAAGACATGAAACTTAAACTAGAAACAAAACCCAAAACCACGTTACAGGTACCTATCAATTTCACTGGCTTGTAGGCATATTACTTGCAGGTTTTCAATTAAATAGTCAAATTTGGTGTCCAACAATAAATATTTAATCTGAATTAATATTTGAATCCAAATGATTGCCATGCCTTGGTGTTACCCAAGTGCCTTTAATACCACACACATCTCTTAAATAATGATCAGAAACTAATGTAGTTTCTTCAAGTTCCTTTCACCAATGAGAAACCTTTGAACACACTCCCACCCATTACTCTGACCCAATACATGTCTCCCTGACAGGATAGTTTCTAGCATATGAATCTTTGAATCACTGACTCTCTGTCAGACTCAGGACCCTATCATACACCCGGCGCCATGTTATCATTTTCATGTCCTGCGCAACGCTGTTTAAATAGCAAATGCATTTGCGCCCATTTGTGCGCCCATGGGCGTGCTGGTCTGAAAACGAGGTGTGTTAAGGTGCATTGTCGGCGCTTTGCTATTTTGAGGCAACTGAAATAGACTACACCATTGACCAACTAAAACCTGGTCTAAAGTCAATGGCCCAGTGATTTTTTTTTTTGTTATTTAAAGAGCGTGTTAGTAATATGCGCCTATAGGCGAGTCCACAACACGCGTACACTCTGCTTATTACACACACAGGGATACGCAGCAGCACACATATGTGCCAAATACGAAAAATTAAAGGATTACAATGTAAAAGATTATTATTGTGTAGGCTACACTGTAAAAAAAAATTCCGTAAAAAAACGGAGAACTTGCTGGCAGAAAATTACCAGGTCATTTTCTGTTAAAATTACAGACATTTCCTTCAACATTAAAACAGAAAATTCTGTAGATTTACATTTTCTTCTGTACCATAAACGGACAATCCGTTATGCAGAAATGTCTAAAAAAATTATAGCATAGGCCTATCTTTAGCAGCAAATAAATCCAGCACAATATATACAAATTGAACATGGTTTATTTTTACCTCATGTAAAAAATTTTAAAAGTGCATTCAGTAGCTTTTATTTGCCTTTAACAGGTGAAGACAAAAATATTATGACATCAGTTAATTTAATAATGTGTAAAGCACCATAGAAAATGCTTGTATTGTGGGAAACTTTTTAGTTTTAAACAGCAACAGGCAGAAAAAAGAAAACATGAGCAGATACTTGTACAATACTGGTGTTGCACCAAATAGTGGTCACAAAGATAAACTTCACTGTGAAGCAGTCAAGATTCAAATCATTTTCAGATACATGGGAAAACATTTATACAAAGACAGGGCTGTCATTAATAACAACTGCTATAAACTTATAGTCAAGTGAAATGTTATTTAAAAGGACAGTAAAAAAAACAAACACTTTGTACAGCATTTGAAAATAAATAACAAAGATTCATGCACTCATGCCTGACATTTCAATGTGAAACTAAGAGAATTATACAATCTAAATTAAGAGCGGGGCTCCAAATGTTTGTGTGCTCTTAGTATCTCTTGCCTTGTGTCAGCTTGAGGAAACTACTTCTTTTTTTCTTTTGCTGCATGTTCAGTCCAAGTTCCAAGTTGAGATTTGAAAAAAGCTCAGATTGTACATGGAATCTCGAAGTTGTTCATACATCTTGTTCATCGTCTTGGAAGCGTAGGTTCCCTTTCGACTGAACCTTTGACCCTCGTTCAGGATTTCTTCACAGGAAGACTGGAAATGATAAGAAATTAAATGAAATGAATGAAAGTGAAGTACAGAGTAACGTGCAGAATAGGTTGAGATCGAATTATCAAGTTCCAGTTCAAACATCGTTTATAAAATGCTAAACTTGCATTTCTAGTGGTCTCCAATTGCATCTGTCATATGATCTTGTCAACAATGTTTTATGATATACTTAAAAGGGTTACTCCACCCCAAAATGAAAATTTTGTCATTAATCACTTACCCTCATGTTGTTCCAAACCCATAAAAGCTTTGTTCGTCTTCGGAACACAATTTAAGATATTTTGGATGAAAACCGGGAGGTTTGTGTCTGTCCCATTGACTGCCAAGTAAATAACACTGTCAAGGCCCAGAATCACTGACAAGCTACGCAATATCGCGTTCATTATCGCAGACTTCGATAATGAACGCGATATTGTGTAGCTTGTCAGTGAACTCTGTGTATTAAATGCCACTCCATTTGAAAACAGGTGATGGAGATTTACCGCAAATCACAGAACTGGCTTTACTGACGAGATGCGCATGAATATCGCATGTGATATATCGCCCAGCCCTAATGAAAAGCATCGTCAAAATAGTCCATCTGCCATCAGTGGTTCTATCTGAACTTTATGAAGTGGCGAGAATACTTTATGTACGCAAAGAAAATAAAAATAACGACTTTATTCAACAATTCGTCGCATCTGCGTCACACTAGCGCCATTTTGGAGAATATCCACTGGACGCAAACTGCGTACGCTGTTCTGTGTCAGCCGCACCACACAGATACGCTGTTTTTGTTAAATAACGACTTGTTGAATAAAGTCATTATTTTTATTTTCTTTGCATACAAAAAGTATTCTCGTCGCTTCAAAGTTCAGATTGAACCACTGATGGCAGATGGACTGTTTTAACTAACTTCTTGCTACGTTTCTGTGCCTTGACCGTGTAAGGACCCTTGCAGTCTATGGAGGGTCAGAAAGCTCTCAGATTTCATCAAAAATATCGTAATTTGTGTTTTTCGAAGATGAACGAAGGTCTTGTGGGTTTGGAACGACATGAGGGTGAGTAATTAAGGACAGAATTTTCATTTTTGAGTGAACTAACCCTTTGATTATTTTCAAGTAAACAAACACAACAAAATGCACAGTTTCATTATTATGTTCCTTACATTTGTATGAATTCCAGCGTAGGTGCCATCTCCTCTGGATGTTTTATGTTTAAAATAAAATGAAGAGAATGTGTAGCCCAGCCACAATGGGGGAGGAAATGATAACTTCTTGAATGGCAGCAATCTGGAATCACCAATAACAATAAACAAATAAGAAATTATAAACATTGTAAATTCAGAAAGCCACTCCAAACATTGATTAAATCTTTCCTACACAAACAACTTCAATAACAAAGTCAACTGAATAAAGACTCAATGACAAATTTTTTGTCAGTATTGAACATCCCTAAAGGTAAATAAAAATGGAAGCATATGGGTAGCAAAATTCAATTTGAAATGTTCAATTTGAAATATGCAAATGGCAAAGTAGTTCTGTATTTTAATTTACATTTTGCCATACATGTGTCCAAAATTCAGTGCAAAATGAAAATTCAGTTATATAATTTAGATATGCCATTTTCTACACTAGTTTTAACATGCAAATAAAAAAAAACATACTTTAACACTTTATAAGTTGCAAAATTAAAACGAAAATGTATTACACAGATTGATTAGATATGTTTAATATGTCCAAGCAAAAACTGTAGCAAAATTATAATTTAAATGCTGTTTTTCCTAAATGCATTTAGACTTGGGAGTTAGGACACTCGGGATTGCATTTTCATCATGATCGCGTGATAATTGTAGCAAAATGCAGTGAGAATTTGAGGATGCATTCTGAGCCAAGGGTGCAGCAAAAGGGTAGCAAAACGGTGATTTAAATGTCTTAATTCCAGATGTCAGATTCCAGCTATTCAAATAGTTCTATCTCAGTCAAATATTGTCCTATCCTAACAAACCATACATCAATGGAAGGCCCTTATGTGGTCCAGGGTCACATTTGTGAATGCATTGAGAAAGAGTTTATCTTGATGTAATGTCTATGTGCTCTTGTGTTGTGGACTTAAGTTCTGTTTCTTGTTTCCCCTGATTGTTTGCACCTGTGTCTTATTAGACTGTTACTCCTGTTAGTATATGTATGGTGTGTTCAAATCATGTCAGATAGATCGTATTTACGAGTTGAATGCACATAAATGCCACCACAAAGTCGTTATTATGAGTGGGAAACTTTAAATTTTCTTTAAGCCCAGAGTTTCCGAGTTCGGGGTGTGTCAGTGAGAAAACATGTCGGATGCGATGGATGCAACCAAAGACTATAGACAGGTATGCAGCGTTTGTATTGACGGTAAATTTGTTGAAATTAATAAAATTATTATTTTTCGTTATGTAAAATAAAACTATATAAGTTATATATACAAAATATTATATTATTGTATAATTACCATAGAATATATAATGATTCAGTTTACATCACCTTCATAAATGGAATAAAAACATAAAAAAGCACAATGCACAAAACACAGTGATGCACATTCTTTATTCTTTATTTTTATTTATTTTTTTATGTAGAAAAGATAAATTGCTATCTTGTTCCAGCCAAAGTGACTTGAACACACATGACGTCATAATTATGACTTGTCAACTTGTACGTACGAACTTCCCAGGAGGACTTGAATGCAGTAACCCTTGTGTTTCTTGAGTTTGTCCTTTATTGGAGGTTTCATCAGTTGAGCTTATTTCTGTTCCTCGGTTATTGTTTTTTTCTAGTTTTCTTATTTTTGTTATTATTTACTAAATGCTACATTTAGCTCCTGCTTTCTTCTGTCTCTGAGTTTGCCTCACATGTTGTTTGTGTTTGTAAGATTAAATCAAAATGAAACTTAAATTTAATAAGTTTGTATGCCTAAATTGTTTTTGTTACGGTGTGTCGTAGGAAGGCAGATGAAGACAGAAAGTGCATTTCCAAATCTCTTAATTTAATAATAATAAACAGGCAAAATGGTGAAGGAACACACAACTTAACATAACATAGAATGGACAAAGGTTAAGGGAGAACTGAGGGTTTAAGTAGAGGAGCAAACAAAGGAACTGACTGCTTAATTATATCAGACACAGGTGAACAGAATGACAATCAGGAAACTAAGGAAAACTAGGTCACAGGGGAACAAGCAAACTGAAAACACAATGAAAACTAGGGCTGCTTTCCAGTTCATTTTTTTATGCCCTTCACTCAGAAACTTCCCTCCGTCTTGTTTACTCAGATGTATGTCATTGATTAAGTTGCATGAGTGCCCACTACTGGTGGAACCCTTAGAATGGGCTGAACTGGAACATCATAAGCCCTTGATCACTTAGAATCTGCTATGGAGTTGGTTTATTGTTTAAATTTTTTCCCCTACAAATTTGTTTGGTGCAGCATTCTGTATGTATATAGGTATGCTTGGGCTGTTATAAATGTGAAAAAAAACAACAACAAACAAACAAAGAAATATATATATATATTATAGAGTTGTTTGGGGTGGGGATAAATTAAACGCGATCTGTGATGATGTCAAAATCGCGTTTGCATTGTGGTCTGTGGAGTGGCCTGAAGTGTGCATATGATGCAGACTTGCTCCCTCGGTCAAAATCGAGGGGTCGAGGGTCCATATAAACTTCCCTCATTCACTTCACAAAGTGGAACACACTTCAAAATGGCAGCGGGGTTTCCCCCGAGGGGAATTGCTTAGGGAAGTTTGCTAGTGCGTGTCTAAAAGTGGAGTGGAATGCCGCCTAGGACAAAAACCAAACATAATCCTGACAGTTTTGCACTCATGTTTTGTTTATCTACAAATTGTCTACATTTAATTAATTAATATTATATTGTTTACATTTATTTAAGGAATAATCTACATTCAGTTGCTCAGTATAAGCTACAATTTATGGCTCATTAGAACTGAACATTTTTGTAGTTTGTGTTGCTGCTTCTCTGATGGACAGCTGCAGTGTCTTATATTTTACAGCAGGTGGCAGTGTATTGTACTTATGACTGTGTGTGTGTGCATTTTAGGTGACCATTCTACGAGGAAAGGACGGGTTTGGCTTCACCATCTGCTCTGACTCACCTGTTCGTATACAAGCAGTTGATCCAGGCAAGAACTGTGTCTGGTGTGTGTGTGCGCTTGCATTTTTGCCAGAGGATACTGCTGAACTGAAGGCTCAGCATTTGTGGTATTTCTGGATCATGGATCATTAATCTTTATGGTCAAATATGGGTCACTGTGTTTGTGTGTGTGTTAGGCCACATGACTCACAGCTGATTAACACTCACTGTCATGTCACTATTTAAAGTGTCAGAATATCACCGGTGTAATAGATGCAGTCACATAAATTGTGTATGAGTGTGTTTGAGTATCTGTCAGGCCACATGAGTCACAGCTGATTAACACTCACTATTATGCCATTATATATTGTGTGTGTGTGTGTGTGTATCTTCTCAGGTGGTCCAGCGGATCAGGCCGGTTTGCAGCAGTCAGACACTGTGTTGCAGTTAAATGGTCAACCCGTCAAACAATGGAAGTGTGTAGATCTTGCACATGCTATTAGGTACAAATAACACTCTTTATATTCAGAGCATAGACCACAGAGTATTTTGTGTTTATATGTTGTAATGCCTTTTTTGATAATACAGTGAACAAAATATTTTACATAGGAAAGGAACTTCTTTTCAATTATTTTCTCTCTACCGCTTTATAATAAGGTCCCATTAGTTAACATCTATAATATTTTCTTAGTTAACATTAACTATGATTTATAATTGCAGTGCATTATATCTTTGCATTAATAATTGCAACCAAAGTTAAAATCCATTATAATAGTTGCAAGTTTGTTTGTTGTTGTGTGTGTGTGTGTATGTGTGGGGGTGGGTGATGCATTATACTTTCTAGAGGTGTAACAATGAATGGATAAGTATTATAATGTATTATAACTGTGGTTATAATTATTCATGAGATCATACAATGCATTATAAGGTGCATTATAAAGCAAAGAAAGCTCAAAGTGTTGCAAATGAAAAAACAAACAAACATGCAAATAGAAAAATACACCTGCAAATTAATAAAACATCTTCATGTGTTTGACAGCTCCTGTGCTGCAAATACTCGCAATACAAACAAATACAAAAACGCACTGCAAATACAGAAAAGTTGTCGAAACTGTCTTATTGTGCTTAAACTGTCAAATACACAAGTTTATGTTAAAAACACATAAGTTACAAAAACACAGTCGGTTATGTCTGTGAAGGTAAACAGCTGGTAAAGAATGTTTGATACAGTTTGATAAAGCGAACTATCCTGAAAAGTCTGCTCATGCTGGTAAACACCTTTGCAAAAGCAGTGTCTCAGAACAAGCCATTCACAGAATCCATAAAATATGATGTCACATTTTACAGGCCCTGCCCACAACTGTTTACAGTCACTGCCGTATTAGCAGAGACCCTGCCCTGCATGAACAATTCTGAGTGGCAAAAGTGATTGATCTGTTAAGCAATATATTGTGAGAGGGCCATGAGTCAAACGACTCAAAATAATAAACCACAAATATAACAATATGACTGAGAGCACTTCTCTTCCTGGTTACTTAAAAACAGTTGCATCATAATTCATAATAATTTATGCTGCCTTCACATGCCATCAGAAACTTCCTATTCCCCACTTATGAAGTCATGATTACGAGCTCGATGTGATTTTTATCAGAAAGTATAAAATGTAATATTCCATTGGTTGATAAGCATAAACATTCACTGCGCTAGATAGTTAGCTTGCTAACGATTCTGGAATTTTGGTCGAATACATGCATATTTCACTGTTGATAATACATACAATATGCTTAAAATGATTGTTCTTATATATAAATAGGCACTACTTAAACGACAAGACAAGGTGATGTAGTTGTTGTTGGGAAAAAAAAAAAAACGAATAACATTGACAACAGTTCATGTTCAATTTCTGATTAGGAAACTCATATTAAGATGATTCTGATAGCACTTAAAGGCAGCATAAGCATGCTCTGGCACAGAACGTAAAGTGCAATGTGAGTGCAGTTCAGCGGGGGAGTGGGGACAATCACGCTTGAGCTCGGTTCAAGGCAACAGTGCCTAGTGTGAGTACACCCTTATTAAAGCTATAGATGTTATTCAGTCCAGAGCAGTGAGTGATTTTCTGCTTTTATTTTATTGTTTGGGTCATATTATTAGCATAGACAGCAGTGTACTGTATAGTACCCTGATGTCACTTAATACACAGATCTAATACAAACAAACGTTGTTTCTGATTTTGTTCGAAATTATGGCACAAGAGTTTGTTCTTTGATTTTGCTTGAAGTATATCAGGGCCTTTCAGGACTTTGAAGCAGCTTGCCAAAGCGAACTTTCCAGAAAAGTTCTGACTGGTAAACACCTTTAAAATACCATTGGTCCATGGCAATTATGTAATAAGAAGGTGTGTTCTTTGGCTCCGCCTTCTTTGATTCAATTAAATTCAATTCAAGTTTATTTGTATAGCGCTTTTTACGATACAATCGTTGCAAAGCGCTTTACTGGAAATTAAGTTTCTACAATATATTTATACATTGTAGAAACTTAATATATTAACTTATGGCAAAATTTGTTAATTCTGTATGTTGTTGGGGGATCAGAGGTTGGCATCCTCTGAGGTCCTCTGAGGGGTTGGCATCATCTCTTCTCAGGTGTTTGGTCATCTCAGATCATTTAAGGGCTGGATCCAGACTGAAGCTTGTGTAATTCCTGTGGCAGAAACAGAGAAACAAAGAGACATAATTAGCGTAGCTGCTGTTCCATTCCAAGCAAAAATAATTTGTTCAACCCAAGCTAAAGAATAATAATGTGCGTTTGATCAGATATAACTGCAGTACAAGATTATGAGATGCATTGTATGAATGCATTATGTGAATGCTTGGCTAAAGAGATGTGTCTTTAATCTAGATTTAAACAGAGAGAGTGTGTCTGAACCCCGAACGTTATCAGGAAGGCTATTCCGGAGTTTGGGAGCCAAATATGAAAAAGCTCTACCTCCTTTAGTGGACTTTGCTTTTCTAGGTACTACCAAGAGTCCAGAGTTTTGTGACCTTAGGGAGCGTGATGGATTGTAGCGAGATAACTGATAACTGATTTGTAACTGATACGGAACTTAATAGGTAGCCAGTGCAGAGACTGTAAAATTGGGGTAATATGATCATATTTTCTTGACCTGGTAAGGACTCTAGCTGCTGCATTTTGGACTACTTGTAGCATGTTTATTGAAGATGCAGGACAACCACCTAGTAGTGCATTACAATAGTCCAGTCTAGAGGTCATGAATGCATGAACTAGCTTTTCTGCATCAGAAACAGGTAACATGTTCCGTAGCTTGGCAATGTTTCTAAGATGGAAGAATGCTGTTTTTGTAACATTGGAAATATGATTTTCAAAAGACAAGTTGCTGTCTAATATAACACCCATATTTTTGACTGTAGAGGAAGTAACAGGACATCCGTCTAGTTGCAAATTGTAATCCAAGAGATTCTGTGTACTGTTTTTTGGTCCAATAATTAATATCTCTGTCTTATCTGAATTTAATAGGAGAAAATTATTGGTCATCCGATCTTTTACATTTTTAACACACTCGGTTGACTTAGATAATTTAGAAGTTTCATCTGGTCTTGTTGAGATATATAGTTGAGTATCATCAGCATAGCAATGGAAACTAATCCCGTATTTTCTAATAATATTACCAAGGGGCAACATGTATATTGAAAATAGCAGAGGACCTAGGACAGATCCTTGTGGTACTCCATACTTTACTGGTGATAATTGAGATGACTCCCCGTTTAAATAAACAAAGTGGTAGCGATCGGACAGGTAGGATCTTAACCATCTTAAAGCCTGCCCTTGAAAACCCGTATAGTTTTGTAATCGATCTATGAGTATGTCATGATCTATAGTGTTGAACGCAGCACTAAGATCAAGTAAAACTAGCAATGAGATGCAGCCTTGGTCTGACGCAAGAAGCAAGTCATTTGTAATTTTAACAAGTGCAGTTTCTGTGCTATGGCGGGGCCTGAAACCTGACTGAAATTCTTCACAGAGATCATTTTTTTGCAAGAAGGAGCACAATTGAGCAGACACAACTTTTTCTAAAATTTTAGACATAAACGGAAGATTTGAGATGGGTCTGTAATTTGCCAGTTCACTAGGATCTAGTTGTGGTTTCTTAATAAGAGGCTTAATAACTGCCAGCTTGGATGGTTTTGGGACGTGACCTAAAGATAACGATGAGTTAATAATATTGAGAAGCGGTTCTTCTGCTACAGGTAACTCTTTCAGTAATTTAGTGGGTACATGATCTAATAGACATGTTGTTGGTTTAGATGCGGTGATAAGTTTATTTAGCTCTTCCTGTCCTATAGTTGTAAAGCACGGCAGTTTTTCTTTTAGTGTGATGAATGAAGCTGAAGTACTAGACGCCGTAGAATCTACATTAGTTATTGTATTTCTGATGTTATCTATTTTATCAGTGAAGAAATTCATAAAGTCATTACTATTAAACTGTGAGGGAATATTTAGATCGGGTGACGTCTGGTTATTTGTTAATCTAGCCACTGTGCTAAATATAAACCTTGGATTATTTTGGTTATTATCTATGAGTTTGCAGATATGCTCGGTCCTGGCAGCTTTTAGAGCCTGTCTATAGCATACTGTTTTTTTCCACGCAATTCTAAAAACTTTCAAGTTAGTTTTTCTCCATTTGCGCTCAAGATTACGAGTTTTTTTTCTTGAGAGAATGGGTATAACTGTTGTACCATGGCGCAGCACGTTTTTCTCTAACTTTTTTTAATTTGATGGGGGGAACGGTTTCTAACGTATTAGAGAAGATAGTGCCCATGTTGCTAGTCATTTTGTCTAGTTCATTTGTATTTATGGGTACACAGAGCAGCTGAGATAAATCAGGCAGGTTATTTGTGAATCTGTCTTTAGTGGCTGGAACAATAGTTCTGCCTGGACGATAACGTGGGGCCCTACAGTTAATATTAGTAATACACAGCATGCACGATACACGGAAATGGTCAGTAACATCATCACTTTGAGGTACGATATCTATATCAGTAAGATCAATTCCATGCGATATAATTAAATCTAGCGTGTGATTATAACGATGAGTGGGCCCAGTGACATTTTGCTTGACTCCAAAAGAGTTTATTAGGTCAGTAAACGCAAGTCCTAACGCATCATTTGTATTATCAACGTGAATGTTAAAATCTCCGACAATTAGCGCTTTATCAGCATTAACCAATAGGTCTGAGAGGAAATCTGCAAATTCTTTTAGGAAATCTGTATATGGCCCTGGCGGTCTATACACAGTAGCCAGAGCAAGAGATAGGACAGATTTCTTTTGCATATCTGACAGTGTAACATTAAGCAGAAGTATTTCGAATGAGCTAAACCTGTATCCTGTTTTCTGAGTAACATTGAGAATATCACTATATATTGTTGCGACACCGCCACCACGACCAATCTGACGGGGCTCATGCTTATAACAGTAGATTAATTTAGACCAATATAATCATTTGGTTTAAGCCAGGTTTCAGTCAAACAGAGTACATCAAAACTATTATCTGTGATAATTTCATTTACAATTACTGCTTTGGGTGTGAGTGATCTAATGTTTAGGAGTCCAAGCTTTAAACATGTTTTTTGTTCATTTATTTTGCATTTTTCTGGTTTAATCACAATCAGATTTTTTCTAGATCCTGCATTAAATTTATATTTTGACCTCACTATTCGGGGAACAGACACAGTATGTATAGATTGGACAACGCAATTACTTCTATCAGTAAAGTGAGTAGAACAAAAGTCATCATAACAGTTATTTGAGAATTGGCTTACTAGTCAAATGGAACGTAAAGTCCTGGAGATGTTGTCCGACAGGAGGCCATCAGCACGGAAAAGCCTAGGACGCTCCCAGAAAAGATTCCAATTATTAACAAAGAGCAGTTTCTGTTCTTTACACCATGACAATATCCATTCGTTTAAAGCGAACAGTCTACTGAACCTTTGATGTGGAAATCTTCCAAGCTAAGGCAGTGCACATAAACAAACTCCGTAATTGTGAGTCAGCTCCTCTTTATGTTTGCTTCTCTTTCTCTTTTTGTTCTTTTATCTTTCACTCTCTCCAGAAATAGTCTCAGTGAGATCACTGTGGTAGTTTGGCGTACGGGACCTTCTGTTAAGACCAAATTCGAGGGGTTGATCCATCATCCTTCTTACAAGTCTTCTAACTATGACACTCCAGTTTCCCCGGCTAAAGCCAAGAGGGGGGACAAAACTCCACCACTTCCCCCTCTGCCCGCACATCACCGCACCAGCCGTAGGACTGTAGTCAACAGCTCAGAGGGAGTGGGTGGTGGAGGGAGTGCAGCAGGAATCCTGTGGGGAGAACGGAGGACTGCAGTAGACGGCAAGACAAGCACTCAGACGCTTAGAGGGACGCGTGTGAAAGCATCAAACGGGGACAATTATATCATCCTGTCACCTATTAACCCTGGAAGCCAGGTAGACAAAATCATTGTTCATTATTATGGGATCTCATGGCTGCTTAATGTCTCAATATGATGTCAAATTGTGATCAGAGATTTCCATGTGTTACGTGTAATGTCTGCTGTGAGAAAAGATGTGCAAAGCTCTTTTTTCCAAACCAAGTAAGCTGCCTTGCATTCTACTGTTTACATAGACAATCGTTTGCCAATTCTGGTCCTGGAGGGCCACTGTACTGCAAAGTTTAGTTACTTTCCTAATCAATCACACCTGAAAAATCTAACCAAAGTCATCAGGATTACTTGACAATTACAGGCAAATGTGTTTGATTAGGGCTAGAGCTAAACTCTGCAGTCTGTAAGGCAAAAATCGTAAATAAAACCTCATCAGTGACACGTTTGTAACATTTGTTTACAAATGCAGCAACACATATAGTGCCACACAAATAGCGCTTGGAAAACCCAACTCAAAATTGGTTCCAAAATCATTTGAGTTTACACATTTACAGGCCTTATTAACAGTTTACACCTTTCACATTGCCTGCTTAACCAGTCATGTGTTATGTAGTAAAAACTAGGATGCAAGTATGTTTCAGCAATGAGTCGTTTTGTTAACAATCAGGTTGTAATAATTCTCATTTATTATTTATTATTATTTATTATTTAGTCATTTAGCAGACACTTTTATCCAAAGCGACTTACAAATGAGGACAAGAGAAGCAATCAATTGTAGTATTAAAACAACTAAAAACAGATCCAAAACTAAAAGCTATAACTTTATAAATAGTACCTATATTTACAAACACCCAACAATCATTTCATAATTTATAACTATATTTTCTGTACGAATGAAAATGCTGCCAGTGTAAAAGCACAACAGTTTTCTTTACATACTTTTTATGGGCATGGTGTGAAAAAGGCTAAGCTTATTTATCTTGATTCATTAAAGTATTGAGAAAATGCCATAGTATATCTTAGTGTATGTTTTTCTCAGTATTTTCACTTACTGACTCTTCTAAATTTTCAGGTATTGGGCTCTGTCTATGGAGACAAGCACAGAACATTAAGTAAGTCCCCTAATGGCTTCCTAGTGCATTATTTATTCATGGTATATTGCAGTGGTTAAGGCTCAGGGTTTTGGAAAGATACTAGTTTGGGCTCAATGAATGAATGGATCGATTGAAATATATATTTCTAAATATGTAAAACTTTAATGCTCATTACATGAATTTCTGTCAGTGCCTAGACTGGTCTACAACACTACAAGGATCACTTTGATTGCAACTGCCCCCATGCCAGAAACAGTTATAACACTACCAGATGACAGTGGTAACATTATAATTGATATTTTAAATACTTTAATGTATGCATACGGTAAACATGCTCTGTCTACCGTATCACATGACCAACTTTATTAAAAGGAAAACTTGGGAAGAGAGGGAGGACAGATCCATGCTATATAGACCATGGCAAATATAGGTGGATTCCCATCCAGCAGCCAATGCCTTCCAGAAACACTCCTTTTAACCAACCACACTTGTCATTGCCTACCACTTGACTCATATGGTGCTTTTCCACTGCATGGTACGGCACGGTACAGTTCACTTTTGTTTTTTTTCCACTGGGTACAGTACCTGGTACCTGGTACTTTTTTCAGTAACACCTCGGCTGAGGTTCCAAGCGAACCATACTGTTACCAAAACATGACGTGTAAACTCTGCTGATCACTGATTGACCGGAGAAAATCGTCACTGCCTGCGTCACTGAACTTGTGACACGAGACACAACAGACCTGCTAGATTTAAATCAGAACAGCCAGCGAAGGATTGAACGCAACTGTTTTGAACGAGAGCACCTTTTTTAAAAAAAAAAAAAAAATTGCTGTTTCGTTGTGTGTTGAGGAAGTACAGACGTTCCTCTCGTTGATAGCCGAGGAGCGGATCCAGCGAGAGCTTGATGGAGCGACGCGGAATGAAAACATTTTTCAGGAGTCATGGCAGTAGAGGCTATAACGACATGTAAATAATCCCGCCCTCTCTAAAGCAGTACTAAACTGCAGAGCAAACGCAAACTGAGTCGAGCCGAGCCAAGTCGTACCACGCAATGGAAAAGCACCAATAGATGACCTCAACCACCCAATGAGAGCCGTTACTTTGATATGGCTGAGCCTTTCAAGTCCTTGAGCATAGAGGGAAATAGCCCTGTAAAAAGATGCAAAAACATTCTCAAAATACAGCACACCAGGCTCTCATTTTAGGAACAATACAAAGTCAAAACCATTTCAGCACACAGAATTGTTGAACAATCGAGGAGCCTGGAATGTTGTCCAAATAGTGCTAAAGACAGCATGGGACAGCCCCTGAAAATAAATCTAGGCAGTCTTGCTCAAGGGCCATACATGAAGCTTCTACCTCTCTGACTGTGGATGCACAGCATTAGTGGATGGGAAGGAACACATGCTTGCATCTCAATGACCATTTGTGGGCCAGAGCATTTACTTCTAAAAGAGCCACAGCTAGAGAGTACCGGAGAAAGTGTATTGTCTCTGGGGAGGTAAACCGGGTCACCTCTGCTTTCTAAATATGTCCCAAATCCTCAGAACCTTCTAAGTATGAAGCCTTCATCCCCTTAAGAAAGAGAACATGCTCCAGAATAGAACACGATCTGAAAAGACAACAAAGCAGTGAATCAGAATCTGGTGCAAGCAGATCCCCCATTGGCGATTTATGTATGCCACCATTGCCATGCAATTCATTCGGATCAGGACATTTACATTTACATTTATATTTACATTTACATTTAATCATTTAGCAGATGCTTTTATCCAAAGCGACATGAAAGTCCTGTATGTCTGCATAAAAACTCTTATGTGCCACTTTTTATATGCCACTGAGTATGAGCGCCTATCTACTGTAGCTGCCAAATACTGCTCAGGGCTCCCTAGCCCGAGCTTGATGCGACTGGCATGATGACTTTGCACGTGCATTTTATCTAACTTCCCCGCTCTTTCGGGGAGAAGTTTCAAAAAGTGTTTCATCTGACTGTGAACATCCATATAGACACTTGGAGCCCAAAGTGGGGTGCAGGTCCCAGCAGACAACTCAATGGATAAGGCCACTTCTCTTTTTTCATGCCTTGCTTGTGCTGTCCACTGGGTGCCACAGAGGTTGAATACTGGAAGGGGAATGGATTGGGCTCCTGCTTCAACTAGGAAAAAAAAAAAGTCCTGAAGATTCTGAGATTTGATGAGTGCTGCCACTAAAATAAGTGCTGTACTCACTACTGCAATTATAATGCAAGTTAAAGCTTAAATAGTGGGCGGAGCTGGCAATGAATTGGTGTGGTGTTATGCAGGCTTGATAAATCGTCACTCCTAATATATCATAAAAGTGACAAACCAAAAAGGGAACTTACTGAGAGCACGTTGAAAGCTGCTGTAAACATTTTTTTGTGGCATTAGTGCATTTTAATCAGGGGAGTTTCTTGCCTTTAATCATTACTGGAGCAGCGGCACCTTTCCAAAAGTTTCCCCATATTTTGATACTCTTTTTTTTTTATATATACTGATATGGATATATGGATATAAAATCTTACTACCTTTAGTAGAGTTGTTCACAGGCTGCATGCACAGCTGTATCACTGATGAAACAATACAAGACATTTCCAAGTTTAGTTTCTTAAAATGCACTTAGGTAAATATTCAGCTTGTCCAGTGCTCTTTTTGTTTTCTGTTTTATAAATGATCCTTTTACTATTTCGATGTGAGAAACCACAAGAAATGATTCAGTGTGCGAATAAACTGCCCACATGAATCAAGCTGAATCACAAACAATTTCAGATCTTTTTGCAAACCCTATTTGACTGATTAGATCAAGAGTGATTCATTAGCGAATCTGGAATCGAATGAATTGAAAATTTATTCTCAGGTCATTATATGGTAATCTTCATTGACAGACAAAAATTTTACAGAAAAATTATACTAGGGCACAGCGGTATTTCACCGGGGCTCATGCAACAGTAAAAAGAGGCTGGGAACACCTTTCATCTTCCATTGTTTTTGCCAAAAATAAAAAAATAAATTAGTTACATGCAAAACTCACATTAGAGAGCCGTGATAAAGTTTTCATCAGGTAACCTGTTTGCAGTGTCTAGGGTTGTTGTATTGGCTCTTTTATACTAAGGGAAACCACAGAAATAGCTTTTTATTTCCAGCTGTTATCTGACTAATCTCACCTAAAATATCACCTTACTTTCTACCAGGTGGCCAGATGTTCCCCACACCTCAGGCATCTGTTCCACCCCCTCCAACTGCTAATGCTCAGTCAGCCCCTGGACTGGCAAGCAGAACATGTTTTCTGCGTCGCTCAGCCAACAGCAAATCCATAACACAGCACAGCGGAAATTATCAACAAAACTTTGCCAACTACCAAAACTGCACAATTGTGAGGTCACACATGCCTCATGCCAACTATGGTACCTACGTTAAAGTGACACCCAAAATCCTTATCTTCCCCATCTTTGTGCAGGTAAATCTCCCATATCTTCAAAATAAATACAAGCATTAAATAAAACAAACTACTGAGATCTAGTAGTGATCTATTCTGAGACTTTTCTACCCACAAAATGGTTTGCTTGTTTTACTGCATGACCCAGATTTTACATGGGAAATTAAATGGCAGCCCAACCCAGTACTAAACTTGTTTATAGAGTTTTAAAAAGTCCTTTGTAAACCTAAAATTCTTTAATATTACCATGAGCTGCATAGGATTAACAATACGAAGAGTTATGAATTGGAACATTGAAAATTTTAGTTTCTAATGTAAATGTGTCTAAATGTATCATGCTCTTTGCAGCCAATAATTCACCACAAAAACACAAGCCATATTATGTTTGCACTATCCTCATTGCAAGTGAATCAGTATTTAAAGTAGATTATTTTTTTTAGATAGACAGCATGTCACGCAACCAGTCCGATGTAGTCTATGTACTTACAAACACAATTTCAGTTTTACAATGTAATACTTCAGAAAATAATGTGGTAAGAGATGGTATGTTTACTGTGTGGGTTAAGTACTCTGTAAAGAGCAGTACTGCAAGGTTCAGCAGTTTGCATATGTTATTAGTGATAGTAGTGTTTAGTTAGTAGTAGTGTTTCTTCTATACCCTTCTTCAAACATGGAGGTAATATTATACAGTAAATGTTATACAAGTTAAGACAAAAGTTGTTTACCTTGTAAACTGATTAAGAGTCTGTTTCTTTCTCTTCTGAAGCCTGTAGATCTGTGTAGCCCAACCAGAACACTGATTATCTCTGAAGAAATGATTTTATATGAGAGCAAGCATTTTTCTATCAAGGTAAGAGACACTCTGCATTTTGTGAATGTGGCATTTAGAGCATTTCACACTTGAAATCGTTATCCAGGAACAATCTAAATGTAGTGCAATTATATAAATTTATAAATGGGGTCAAATAATTTTTACTGGGATACAAAGAACTTTATGGGTAATTTCATATTTATCTCTCTTTTTCCATCTTGATAATGTCTAGTGTACTCTCTTCTGTCCCTACTCAAAAGAGGGATTTAGGCTCTTTCTTTTTGACATGCTGGGTTTCTCTTGTACAGTTTTACTTTAAAGCTTTATTGGTGTGATAGTCAGAATTTAAAGGGGTCATGAGTGTTGTCACGATACCAAAATTTTGACTTCGATATGATACCTGACTAAAATATCTCAATACTACTACTGAACCGATACTACAACAAAAACATAAGTAATTGAATAATAGATGATCCAAATGGAGGTTATAGTTATTTCATCTATTAAAAAAAAGCATTTCACCACCCTTAAAAAAATAATAATCTCAAATTCAGTTTTATTTTCATCAAATTCTGTGAATCTGTTTTCCATTCATTTTCTGGATTCCATTTTAATACTTTCATGACATTTTAATTGGTCAAAAGCATGTCTAATTAATTTTAAAAGATTAATGAGATTTTATAAAGAATTAATTTATTATATTATAAAAAAGTTTAAAATATTGTTTTAATAATATTTTTATTTATAGCACTATCATTACATTAAAGGGATAGTTCACCCAAAAATGAAAATTTTATGTTTATCTGCTTACCCCCAGGGCATCCAAGATGTAGGTGACTTTGTTTATTGAGTAGAACACAAACGAAGATTTTTAACTCAAACCGTTGCAGTCTGTCAGTCATATAATGGCAGTCAATGGGACCCACGGCTTTGAGAGTAAAAAAAAAAACATACACAGACAAAACCAAATTAAACCCTGCGGCTCGTGACACTACATTGAGGTCTTAAGACACGAAACAATTGGTCTGTGCAAGAAATTGAACAGTATGTATATCATTTTTTACCTCTGATCCACCGCAATGTCCAACTGTCCTGAGCGTGTTCACAACATCCGGCGTGTGATGTGTCAACGTGCACTGGCATAGTAGACGCATACGCGGAAGCGATCTAAACAATGAGTGACATATACGCGTGACAGATCGCTTCCGTGCATGAATCTACTATGCCAGTGCACGTTGACGCGTCACGTGCCGGATGTTGTGAATGAGCTTAGGACAGTTGGACATTGCGGTGGGCCAGGCAGGTTTCGACAGCATTTTTCCCTTAAAGGGGTCATCGGATGCAAAATTCACTTTACAAGTTGTTTGAACATAAATGTGTGTTGGAAGTGTGTGTACACATCCATCCTATAATGATAAAAATCCACCTAGTGTTTTTCTAAATCCTTATTTTAAAATCCCCTTTCTCAAATCAGGCTGTTCTGAGATTCCTGTCAGAATGACATAGTTCTATACAGGCCGCTCCCACGATAGTTGATTGACAAGGCCGGCTTACCTTATACCCTGAGTGAGCTGTCATCAGTCTGCCATTGTGTCGACTCCAGTGCAGGGGAAGACAAGATTCTCCGATTAAGCGATTGAGGTGTTTTGTTGTCGGATGTAATAATGAACATAGCAGTCGTCAGTTACTCCCAACATCTGAGCCGCTGAAGACGCAGAGGATTAACGTTACTTCCGTTTTGAAGGGAATGCGCCCGGCGATCTACATAAATGCGTCTATGTTCATCATCCAAGTGGATGCTGCACACTGGTGGTGGTTGAAGAGAGACCCCCTCATATGATTGTAAAGCGCTTTGGGTGTACAACAATACACAGTAAAGCGCTATATAAATGCCTCATTCATTCATTCATTCATTCATTATGTTCATGCGAATCATTCGTGATGCAGCCTCACATACAGAATTGTGTATAAGGATTTTTTACGAATCTTTGCAAATCGCCTTTCCTAATAATGTGCTAGTTAGCAAGTTTCGCTGCTGAAGTTTACAGTCTGCTTGTCACTCCACGGAAGAGAGGGGCGGGGTGAGCAGAGATCATTAGCATTTAAAGCAACATGGACTAAAAAACAGCTCACTGAAAACAGAGCTGATTTTGACCGGGTAAAAAAGGTGTTTTTTACACTACCATTGAGAAATTTTAACCAAAGTATGTTATAGACTTTTCATTAAGACCCTAAAGAATCATATCAACTTGTGGAAAATGGGCATCCAATGACCCCTTTAACAAATTAAATCATTATTTCAAAACTGCATTTTGTATTTACTCGGGTTATCTTTGTTTAATATTAAAATTTGTTTGATGATCTGAATCTTTTAAGTGTGACAAATATGGAAAAAACAGGAAGGGGCAAAAACCTTTTCACTGCACTGTATATCCCATGGGGGAACCTCGCCACAAATAGAGTGCAAGTCTGTGCGAAACACTGTTGCTGTAGCAGTCTTCAGTAAAATGACGGGGACACAACACAAGGTTGGGAGTATACTGCTGTGGTATTGCTGTAAAAATGAACTTTAACCATTGATTCTTCACAGCCTCGTCCTTTGGCAGTAAAAAATAATGGATTTACCCTCACAGTGCAGGGCACAGCGTCTTCTCGACATGATGCTATCCACAAGAATCCGCTACAGTATTTGAGGGAGGGGGGATTTGTCCCGGGTCTGCAAGCGCAACAAGTGGGCGGGCAATATGCTAATATTTCATGCTGACGTCAACATGAAATGGCTTGGTATTCGTTTTAAAAACGACTTGTTTAAATGATTCAGAGTCAACTCTTTTTTTTTTTTGAGAGACAATAACTTTATACACGGTGCACTTTCAGATTTAAACTTTGCAAGATGTTTTCATTAACTTAGAGCTGTGTTACACACTGCATGAAAGGTCATTTTCAAAAATCCATAACAGGGGCACTTTAAATCAAATCATGTAGAACAAAATTACTTGCTGTGGGATAATGGAAAAAAAAATAAAAAATCTTAAAATCTTTCTCACTTTGTCCATAAATATGGAATCGGGTAAACTGAATTGTTTTCTGTATAAAATACATATTGATTATACCGTCCTCAATAGACACAGCAAATAAAGCTTATTTATCTCATGTAAAACACATATTGTACATGTGAATCCTGTGAGAGCACTAACATTGGCTGTTGCTATGATACACAGACTGCAGGACATCAGGAGTTTCATGGAATATCAAGGGAGAAAACAGGAGTGGTATACAAAGGGGATCTGAGAAAAAAGGAAGGAAAGAAAAGACAAAAATACATGTAGGACATAAAAGCTTGTAGCACATTCTCAAAAGGGAAATGTATATAAATAATTACAATTAATTATAATTAATTACAATTATTTATATCAGCTGCCAGTAGTAACTGTAGCAGAATGAATATTGTCATCAACCAATCTGTTCGTCCAGCGAACATTTAGTGTAATTTCACATCAACTCTAAGCAATGAGATTTTCGTGGCCACAGAAAATAACATTCTTACAGCATTAATGCATGTAGCTTGATCGGAATCGTAAAGGGACATTAATTTACAAGGCAGAATCAGAAACTCATGTCATTTTTGGCAATATAGACCGTCATAGTTGGCTTGTTGTTTGGGTGAGGAGGTGTTAGGGATTATTTTTTAAATATAACATATAGTTGCTTTTTTTTGCTCAGTCTGTTTTTGCATACAAGAGGATTTACGGAAGTTCAGCAACTATCAGATTCATGCTACAAACCAATGAAGGACCACAGACCACCATTCATTAAGACATGCCCTCGGCCTCATGAATATGTAAACGTCTCCGATCTCCCAGCCTCCTGGGACTGGCGCAACATTAATGGCAAAAACTATGTGAGCATCACACGCAACCAACACATCCCACAGTACTGCAGCTCCTGCTGGGCCATTGGCGCCACCGGCGCACTCGCAGATCACATCAACATCAAGAGGAAAGGGGCGTGGCCTTCTGCTTACCTGTCAGTGCAGAATGTGATTGACTGTGGCGGGGCAGGCTCATGCTACGCTGGAGATCACATGGGCGTATATGCTTATGCACATGAGTATGGCATTCCTGACGAGACCTGCAATAATTATCAGGCCCGAAATCAAAAATGTGACTCATTTAATCAGTGTGGCGCATGCTCGTTCTTTGGTTCCTGCTCTATAATTAAAAACTACACCATGTGGAAAGTTGGAGACTATGGAGACGTCTCAGGACGAGATCGGATGAAGGCTGAGATCTACAAAAATGGGCCAATCAGCTGTGCAATAATGGCCACTAAAGGCCTGGAGGCATATGATGGAGGGGTTTTTGCTGAACTTCACATTCTGTCTATGCCGAATCACATCATCTCAGTGGCAGGCTGGGGTGTCACAGAGGACGGGACCGAATACTGGATCGTCAGAAACTCCTGGGGCGAGTTCTGGGGAGAGTCAGGCTGGGCCTGGATTGTCACCAGTGCCTATAATGGCGTTTTACACTGTGTGGTACGACTCTGCTCGGCACGGCTCAGTACGAAACGGCACGGCTCAGTTCAGCTCGGTTTGCGTTTCCACTGCAGTTTAGTACCGCTTTAGAGTGGGCAGGATTATTCACGTGTCGTTATAGTTGCGCTGCCTCTACTGCCGTGACTCCTGAAAAACGTTTTGATTCCGCGTCGCTCCATCAAGCTCTCGCTGGATCCGCTCTTCGGCTATCAACGAGAGGAATGTCTGTACTTCCTCAACAGACAACGAAACAGCCATTTTTGGGTTGTTAAAAGAAAGGTGCGCTCATTCAAAACAGTTGCGTTCGATCCTTCGCTGGCTGTGCTGATTTAAATCTAGTGGGTCTGTTATGTCTCATGCCGCAAGTTCAATGACGCATGCAGTGATGATCAGCAGAGTTTACACGTCACGTTTTGGTAACGGTACGGCTCGCTTGGATAGTACTAAAAAATTACCAGGTACTGTACCCAGTGGAAACCCCCCCAAAAGTGATCCGTACTAAACCGTATCGTGCTGTACCATGCAGTGGAAAAGCGCCATAAGGGAGTGAAAAGAAACTGGTACAATCTCGCCAACGAGCACTACTGTGCATACGGAGACCCAATCGTTACATAGATCAGGAGGAGCCATCTGGAGCAGTTCCTCACATAGAATTAGAATTGACTCCGTCTTGGAATTGAGCTGGGATCAGACCTCACCGAGCACATAGGGACTATTTATAACTGCTAAGAAATCTAATCTAATTGTTCTGGGTGTAAATAATTGTTGTCATATCAAATATGGGAGATCTGTCACATTACAAGCTTTGTAGTAGAGTGAGAATGAAAATGAGTGATGGTACACAATTAAGTGATACTTGATTATTTTATTAAAAATCGCCATGTAAAATGTGCCAAACACTTAGGAGTTTTAACAAAGCAAGGATGGTAACTTTAATTTAATGTTGAAATATTGCACATCATAAATCAGAACTCCCCCTATAATTGCACTTTACTATTTGTTTTTGTTCTAAACAGAACACTAGAACAAAATGAAACCTCCATTCTAAAAACAATTCTGTACTTTTAGCAGTGTAGCAATTGAATAGTTTGTTTCTCTTTTTGTCTATTTTAGATTTTTGTCTTTCATTGAGTGAATCTCTCTAACCTGCTAAAAATGTGTAATTTTTCACTTAAAGGAATATTTTACTCAAAAATGAATTACTAAAACCCTAATTTTCTTCCAAACTATGAGGTTATTTCTTCTGTTGAACACAAAATAAGATATTTTGAAGAATGTTGGTAACCAAACAGTTGACAATGTACAGCAATGGTTGCAATGTACAGATCATAAAGCAGGTCAATACATGAATGTCAGACTTACAATGCAACAGTACTTTGGGTCTAAGCTCCATCTCTCTGTTGGTGTTGGTGAGAAAAAGGCATGTATAATGTCTAGAGAGAAAAAAATATTGTAAAATAAATTCCAAAAAAAAACAAAAAATACACATATAGTTGTGTGTCTGATTGGTCCAGACGCTACAAGCTGTAGGCATAATAATTATTCCCCTCAAATTATAATTTTTATGATAATGTATGTAATATATTATGAAGTAATCTATTACAGCATTTAACCTAGTTATTCATAAGGTAAACTGCTGTAGTAAAAGTACTGTAGATATACTGTTATATAACGTCACACTGCATCACATGTCCATTTTAAACTTCACTGAATTATTTCGGTAACACTTTAGAATAGTGAACACTTGTTCACTTTTAACTATGACTTTTCCTTCAATAAATTCCTAATTTGCTGTTTATTAATAGTTAGTAAGGTAGTTGTTAAGTTTAGGTATTGGGTAGGATTAGGGATGTAAAATAAGGTCATGTAGAATAAGGCATTAATATGTGCTTAATTACTGCTAATAAATGGCTAATATTTCATGGACAGATGTGGGATATTCCTTCTTTATTTCTACATCAATTAAGCAGGTAAAAGGTCTGGAGTTGATTCTAAGTGTGCCATTTGCATTTGGAAGCTGTTGCTGTGAACTCACATCATACAGTCAAATGATCTCTCCATGCAGGTGAAAGTCAATTGTTAGGCTTCAAAAACAAAACAAATCCATGAGAGATAGCAGGAACATAAGGAGTGGCCAATTCAACAGTTTGGTACATTCTGAGAAAAGAAAGAATGCACGGGGGCCGGTTGCACCAGCTGTTCGTAAGTTACAACTTAGCCTAGTTTTGACGTAAATGGCCACTAAGTTACAACTTATGCACTACTAAATATTTGAAGCTAGTACTTCAACTAAGTGTAACTCTACAATATTTACGGAAGCGTTTGGTCAGGAGTAATGGTTGGAATAAAATAACAGACTGAGTGAACTGCATCAATATGCTCTTCTTTTACCCCACAACCTTCAATCCTTTAGGCATATATGATGCTGCTGACATTTACACTCACGTACATATTAATAGAGAGAGAATATGTGAATAAACATAGGCCTACTTTGTTTTTATTAGCGCGTCTTCAACACTCCATCTACAGCGTGCCTCTGTGCGCTTCGGTCCGTGTTGCGCATGTCAGATGAAATAATAAACAAATGGCATTTCTTATGTTTTTTTTTTTTCAGTATTTATTGATCCTTATTTATTTCAATTACAGTTTCTGAATGTTATTTACATATAAAATAGCTTACATATAGACTAATGTTATTATTGTATTGTTTTTAATGGAAACTTGTTTTTACCGTTAGTATACGTGAGGCAAAATAAGTTAGAATGAAGGATAAATTAAAATTCATAGCATTTAATCAAGTTCTGCTCGCGTATTTGAAGATTTCTATTGGATGATTTAGGGTAAACGTCATATTATGCGACTACGCATTACTTTACAGAGAGCTTACGAACTACTAGCTACGTCCTGCCTTACGAACAACTGGTGCAACCAAATAATGTATAGATTTAGTTACAAACTAGCTAGTAGTTACTAAGCCTCTAGTGTGGACTTAACATTCTAATTTAAGTAAGAACTTACGAATGGCTGGTGCAACACTACCCTGGTGAGTAGTGTTGTTTTTGGCGGCCTGTTTTAATTTTAGTTTTAGTCTAGTCTTTGTGTGAAGCTGTCATTTTAGTTTTTATTAGTTTTAGTCACATTCATACTCTTTTTAGTCTAGTCAAGTTTCAGTCAACTAAAAGTCTGCGCATTTTAGTCTTATTTTAGTCAGAATTATCCATGACTATTTTCGTCTAGTTTTAGTCGATGAAAACTGATTACATTTTAGTCTAGTTTTAGTAGACGAAAATTGTATTTTAGTCTCTTTTCAGTAATGCAATTCTATTTAACCCAGTCAATATAGTATAAGTACCTAGTAGTATAGACGAAACCAATTTTTTTTTTAGCCAACCCATTTCAAACAAGGTTATCTTATGTTATTGTTACCTTATAGACTCAAGAATACATCCATTCCAGACACATAAGACACTCTGATTTGAATTTACAACATTTATTTTACCAACCAAACATGTTAGAAGTACACACACATACATTTAAATAAATAAAAACAATAAATAAAATAAAATAAATAAAATAGCATCACATGACAATGCCAGAAAAAAAATTAATACATTCAAGTTTAACAAAGAGAAACAAGGTGCTTGAATGCTCGAGCTACAATAACATGCTAAAAAGTGCAAATAAAATGTGTGTGTCTGTTACTTGTATTGCTTGTAAACTGAAGTCAGATGAAGCCGGCCATCGGTCCCTTTCTCTGTGTCATACTTAACTTTGTTTGTTGTCGTCTTCTAAATAATGCCGCGAGTGGGGCTTGAGGAAGTGACGGTTTTCCCGCGGAATTGGGCTACTTTAACACTGTTGCCACGGGTTGTTGTTCATGTCCGTGGGTTGAAGCGACCCCAATAATGTGTTATTTAGCCCCTGGAATGCGAACTTTACCGGGGAACCCCCCTCGAAATGCGATTGGGCTAGTTTTGAGTAGCAATCGGGCGGGTTTTGTTGCGAAAACCTGGCAACCCTGAAGCCCCTGAAGTGAGACACAGGAAACAGAAATACTGCAAAATAATAATAATAACGCGTCTAAACGAGACGAAATAACGTTATAACATTTCGTTTCCTCTCATTTTGGTCAACGAAAATGAAGGGACATTTTAGCATAGTTTTTATTTTGTAAACCACATTTAGTCTCGTTTTTATTCGTCAACAATACTGCATTATACATTTACATTTACATTTAGTCATTTGGCAGAAGCTTTTATCCAAAGCGACTTACAATTGGGGAATACATAAAGCGATTCATCTTGAAGAGGCAATCAGACAGAGGAAGTGCTCGTAACACCAAGTCTCAGTCATTGTTCAAATAAGTACAAGCTAGCAAGGGAAGGAGAGAAAGATAAAGGGAAAGTTTTTTTTTTTTTTTTTTAGAACAAGTTTAGGATGAAGTCAAGTAGTGCCGAAAGAGATGAGTTTTCAGTTGTTGCTTGAAGATTGACAGGGATCCAGCATTCCAGATAGGGGTGGGAAGATTATTCCACCATCCAGGAATGGTGAATGAGAATGTTCTGGAGAGTGATTTTGAGCCTCTCTGTGATGGTACCACAAGGCGTCGCTCACTAGCAGATCTCAGACTTCTGGAGGGGATGTAGATTCGTAATAGTGAGTGGAAGTAGGAGGGTGCTGAGCCTGTGGTCGTTCTGTATGCAAGCATCAGTGTCTTGAACTTGATGCGAGCTGCCACTGGTAGCCAGTGCAATGAGATGAAGAGAGGTGTAACATGGGTTCTTTTGGGCTCGTTGAAGACCAGTCGTGCCGCTGCATTCTGAATCATTTGTAGAGGTTTGATTGTGTTTGATGGAAGTCCAGCAAGAAGAGCATTGCAGTAGTCCAGCCTAGAAATGACAAGGGCCTGGACAAGAAGTTGTGCAGCATGCTATGTCAGAAAGGGCCTGATTTTTCTGATGTTGTGTAGCGCAAACCTGCAAGATCGAGCAGTCTTTGCAATGTGCTCTTTGAAGGTCAGCTGGTCATCAAAGATTACACCAAGATTTCTGACCGAAGTTGATGGGGTAATTATTGATGTGCCTAACTGAATCGAGAAGTCATGCTGTAGAGTCGGAGTGGCAGGGACGACAAGAAGCCCAGTCTTTGCCAGGTTGATCTGTAGGTGATGTTCTTTCATCCATGCCGAGATGTCCGCCAGGCAGCCTGAGATCCGTGCAGCTACCATTGGATCATCTGGTTGAAAAGAGAGATAGAGCTGTGTGTCATCGGCGTAGCAATGGTAGGAGAAGCCATGTGCCTGTATGATGGGCCCCAGTGATGTAGTGTATGTGGAGAAGAGGAGGGGTCCAAGAACCGATCCCTGAGGAACCCCAGTGACCAGTTGATGTGCTTTGGATACCTCCCCTCCCCAGGCCACCCTGAAAGACCTACCGGTGAGATAGGATTCAAACCAGCGAAGTGGAATCCCAGTGATGCCCAGCGATGAGAGGGTGGACAGGAGGATCTGATGATCGACAGTGTCAAAAGCAGCAGAAAGATCCAGCAGAATGAGGACTGATGATTTGGAATCGGCCTTTGCACATTTATACATTATACATTTAATTATAGTCATCGTCACATGACCAGCAATTACGTTGCGTCTCGTCTTGTTTTCGTCACGTGATAAAGGTTCGTTGACAACGATATTTAGTCATAATTTTTGTTGACGAAAGCAACACTACTGGTGAGCTCAGTAACACAAAAAGGCCTGGATGTCCATGGAGGACAACAGTGATGGATAATCGGAGGATCCTCTCCATGGTAAAGAAAAACCCTTTCACAACATCCAGCCAAGTGAAGAACACTCTCCAGAAGTTAGACGTGTCACTGTCAAAGTCTACAATCAAGAGAATACTTCACGAGAGCAAATACAGAGGCTTCACCACAAGGTGCAAACAAGTCCAGATTAGACTTTGGCAAAAAAACATCTAAAAAAGCCAGACCACTTCTGCAAAAGCATTCTTTGGACTGCTAAAATTAGGATAAACCTGTACCAGAATGACAGGAAGAAAAAAGTACGGAAAAGGCTTGGAACAGCTCATGATCCAAAGCATACAACATCTTCTTTGAAACATGGTGGAGCAGTCTGATGGCATGAGCGTGCATGTCTTCCAGTGGCACTGGGTTACTGGTGTTTATTGATGACGTGATAGAAGACAGAAGCAGCCAGAAGAATTCTGAAGTGTATAGGGATATACTCTCTGCCCTGATTCAGTCAAATGGAACAAAGTTGATTGGGCAGACCTTCATAACACAAATGGACGGTGACCCAAAACATACAGCAATAGCAACCCAGGAGTTTTTGAAGGTAAAAAAGTGGAATATTCTGCAATGGCCAAGTCAATCTCCTGATTCAACCCGATTGAGCATTAATTTAACTTGCTGAAGACAAAACTAAAGGCAAAAAGACCCACAAACAAACAACAACAACTGAAGTCAGCTGCAGTAAAGGCTTGACAAAGCATCACAAAGGAGGAATCCCAGGCTTTGGTGATGTCTGTGAGTTCCAGACTTAAAGTGGAAGTGAAGCAGTCAGTCAAGTTTACATTATTTAGTAAATTGATTTCCACTTTAATTATAAAATATATAACAAACACGATTAATGTAAACGTTTTAAAGAAAAAAATGTTTTTTTTATAGCTTTTGGAGCAAGGGCGCCGCCATCTTGCAGTACCATTGCGTGTGACGTCACAGGGTTGGTTCGGTCCATTGGCCAGTAAAGTAATAGGCCTAAGTAATAAGCATTTCTTTACTTTTTGAACACACAAATGTTATTTTAACTTTTTTTTTTTTTGGAATATTCAACATATACACTATCTATAACAATATCACCTCATCTGTATCACGAAGTTTTGATCATTATATTCCAAATATTTTTTTCATAACGCGAGGCGCAATGCGATGTAAACAAACAACACTTCACAGTATAATTCATGTGGCATCTTATGCCAGACCTTTCAGACATATTTGCATTACACTGGCTCGTTCACCAGTGGTATGTAACATATTTTATGTTCACCTGCAAATTTACCTGCTGTTTATGAATGCTGAATGCAGTTTAACTAATCACCTATCTGAATGATCGGGCTAGTGCTGCTTTATCATTCTCATGTGCCTTGTCAGTTTAAACATTAAAGCTTTTTAAGCCATTCAGAAGTGAGTGCTGTGACCGATTGTTTTTTTGCGTGCGCGCACACACACACACACACACACACACACACAGACACACGCAAAAAGCCCTCGGCTCGGACCGCACGCGAGTACCAAATTGAGTCCTCTTTCTAGTCTGCTTGAGCAAATGCACAGAATATTATGTTAATGGCTGTTTCGACAAGTATCCATGCAAACGCGATTTGTTTCTGACCCGCTCTTCACCCCAAACCAGAGCAGGTTCATGACTTCTTCCACCTGTGATGGCAGTACTGCTCGGTCTCCTCGCTGTATCGGCTCAAATGCATAAGCATTTGCACATATTATGAGCTCAGCAGTCTTTTCAAGTTCGTCTTCCTCCATTTAAACAAGCATGTGTTCAAAAAGTAAAGAAATGCTTATTACTTAACTGGCCAGTGGAGCGAACCAACCCCGTGATGTCACACGTGGTGGTACTGCAAGATGGCAGTGTCCATGCTCCAAAATGGAGGAGGTGGGGGGTTGTTATTCCTAAGCTTTTTTGTTATATTTTTGTTCAACCCCTTGAATTAAACCTTAAAGTCTGCACTTCAATTTCACCTTGATTGTGTCATTTTAATTCTATTCTGGTGGCATACAGAGCTAAAATTGTGTCAGTGTCCAAATATACAGGTGCATCTCAATAAATTAGAATGTCGTGGAAAATTTCATTTATTTCAGTAATTCAACTCAAATTGTGAAACTCGTGTATTAAATAAATTCAATGCACACAGACTGAAGTAGTTTAAGTCTTTGGTTCTTTTAATTGTGATGATTTAGGCTCACATTTAACAAAAACCCACCAATTCACTATCTCAACAAATTAGAATACTTCATAAGACCAATAAAAAAAAAACATTTTTAGCGAATTGTTGGCCTTCTGGAAAGTATGTTCATTTACTGTATATGTACTCAATACTTGGTAGGGGCTCCTTTTGCTTTAATTACTGCCTCAATTCGGCGTGGCATGGAGGTGATCAGTTTGTGGCACTGCTGAGGTGGTATGGAAGCCCAGGTTTCTTTGACAGTGGCCTTCAGCTCATCTGCATTGTTGGGTCTGGTGTCTCTCATCTTCCTCTTGACAATACCCCATAGATTCTCTATGGGGTTCAGGTCAGGCGAGTTTGCTGGCCAATCAAGCACAGTAACACCATGGTCATTGAACCAGCTTTTGGTACCTTTGGCAGTGTGGGCAGGTGCCAAGTCCTGCTGGAAAATGAAATCAGCATTTCCATAAAGCTTGTCAGCAGAAGGAAGCATGAAGTGCTCTAAAATTTCCTGGTAGATGGCTGCGTTGACTGTGGACTTCAGAAAACACAGTGGACCAACACCAGCAGATGACATGGCAGCCCAAATCATCACTGACTGTGGAAACTTCACACTGGACTTCAAGCAACATGGATTCTGTGCCTCTCCACTCTTCCTCCAGACTCTGGGACCTTGATTTCCAAATGAAATGCAAAATTTACTTTCATCTGAAAAGAGAACTTTGGACCACTGAGCAACAGTCCAGTTCTTTTTCTCCACAGCCCAGGTAAGATGCTTCTGACGTTGTCTCTGGTTCAGAAGTGGCTTGGTAGCCCTTTTCCTGAAGACGTCTGAGCGTGGTGACTCTTGATGCACTGACTCCAGCTTCAGTCCACTCCTTGTGGAGCTCTCCTAAGTGTTTGAATCAGCTTTGCTTGACAGTATTCTCAAGCTTGCGGTCATCCCTGTTGCTTGTGCACCTTTTCCTACCCAAATTCTTCCTTCCAGTCAACTTTGCATTTAATATGCTTTGATACAGGACTCTGCCACACCTTTCAGTAATGACCTTCTGTGACTTACCCTCTTTGTGGAGGGTGTCAATGTTCGTCTTCTGGATCATTGCCAAGTCAGCAGTCTTCCCCGTTATTGTGGTTTCAAAGGACAAGAGATACCCAGAATTTATACTGTATGGATGGTTATTTATTGAAACTCAAATATAAATATTCTAATATTTTGAGATACTGATTTTTGACTTTCATGAGCTGTAAGCTCTAATCATCAAAATTAAAACAAAAAAAAAACTTTTGAAATGTTTTACTTTACATGTAATGAATCTAAAATATATGAAAGTTTCACTTTTTGAAATAAGTTACAAGAACAAATTAACTTTTTCACGACATTCTAATGTATTGAGATGCACCTGTGTGTGTATATATATACGTATATGACTAAAACCATGACCTCATTAATTACAAAATGCTTGTGAAAATTCAATTTAGGATTCAAAGACAAGGCCATCAACAAGGCCATCAACCTCATTAATAAGCTCTCTAATCCATCATACCTTTTGTTGTAAAATATTTACCTATCTGTAAACTAATGTAACCCCCTAATTGGAGTCACACAAAGTGAGGAATGTATGACTTTAAGTAACTTACCAAGCCAGAACAGAAAAGATACACAAGAAGGCAAATGGATTAATGTGATGGAATAAAGAAATGTTATATAACCTTTACCCAGAAGGATTCTCAAGCCAAGAATGGTATTGCATAAAGAGAAGACCTGAAAATTTCACACTGATGAGTAAGTAAGTGTTTTATAATCCTTACCTAGGGCCAAACTCTGACCTTCATTTACTAATACAGCTGGCAGGCTATATTTCATGTACTGAAGAAAGAATGACCAGAGTCAGCATCTGGCCAGAGTGGTTCTGTCACCTGAGGGGGCACACAGTATTTTTGTTACATGCCCTTTGTGGATATTGTGGAATCAAAAAAAATCAGCATGCTGTAATCAGCAGATTTTACCAGTCTGGAATGGAGCAGGACATCAGGATTTAGATAAGTCATGCATCATATATAGTAGCCTAAACACAATCCCATTTCCTTTACTTTCATTGTGGTAAGTTAGACTCTTAGGCTAATGATTTCATGTTAAAATGTTCATATGATATATATCTCATCTTTCAGATGTAAGGCTGAATTTCCTGATAAGATTCAATTTAACAATTTTCAAACAACAATCATGCAATAAAACAATAAACCCACTAATCTGGAGAAAAATCTCATAGAAAAAGCCTTGCCCAAAAGTCTCTCCTTGGACATCTAGGAGTCTTTCCTCCTGACTCAAGTCACTAAGAATATCTTATGCCACAGATAATTTATCTAGTAAATCCATGTCTGTCTGTCACTGAAGTATGAATGTGACTAAGGGAACTACACTCTTTATTAATCCCTGAACACACCAAGCCGACGGTCGGCCGTCGGGCAGTTTTTGTTCGTCGGCCGACTAAGTTTTCTCAGTGTGTTCCGCACTGTCGGCTGAAGTTGGTCCTCGTCTGCTTTTTTTCAGCCGATTCAACATATTGAATCAGCGTCGGAGCTCGTCGGGCCATCTGATCATTCTGATTGGCTGTTAGGCTGGCGAACCAGTGCACGAGAAAGGTGCAGAACGGACGTGCTACTTGGCCGAATACTTTGATAAACGTGAATTGTTTCCTGCCTTTTTTGCATACCACCTGAATTCTTCAGAGATGAATAAGGCTACACAACCTTTAGGGAACACTTTATTTTTTAAGTGTTCTGTTTATTACAATGTCACAAGCCCATGATTATCCACATATTATCAAAAGATGACCTCTCAGAGCTCCGCCGTACTTGTGGTGAGCAACATACGAAACTGATCAATGGGTGGATCAGTGGGTGGGCAAATCATACACTAGCAGTAGTTGTTCTCCTGAAACATGCCATTAACTAATGGGCTGTAGAGAGTGATTCCCCTGGGACTGTGTAGGCAGACCCACCATGTCTGGTAGATACTGCTGCCCTGCATGCATGTTGTTACGTCCCAGGACGTATGAATTTGTGTTTTATTATCATGGTGTATGTCATTCATGATGTGCTGCAAGTGGACCCAACGGCCTTCTGGGAGTTGTAGTTTTTGTTGTATGTTTTGTCCTATTTTCTGTGTTCCTCCCTGTCCTAATCTAGGTGTTTGGACCTACCAGCTGCTCCTCATTAATGTCAAGAGGAACCAGTATTTAAGAAGATCAAGAGTGAGCCAGTGAGAGGTTCCATCTCCCAAGAGCATGAGTGTGTTGAGACGTTGCCAGTTCCAGAGTGTTGCTCTTGTTGGTGTGTCTTAAGCTTACTATTGGAGTTATGGCTGTAGTGTGCAGCTTAATGTGTTAAGCTTAAATTTAAAGTCCAAACTTAAATGTGTTTTGGCTGTAGTGCACAGCCTTGAGTTGTATGCCTGTTTATTTTGAGTCTTGGAGCAGTAGGGAGTTGGGTGCCATTTTGTTTTGTCCTCATTTTCCCCTGTTTTTGGCTAGTTAGGAAGTCAGGTAAGAATTGTTGTTTATTTGTATTTGTTTTTCTTGTAGGTTAACTAGTTTCCCTTCTGGCAGGTAGTAATCTTTTGTTTGTTATTTTGGCTTTACCCGCTCCTGAAGAGATGCTTCTTTTTATGTTGAAATTGTTTGTTTGGAGATTATTTCACACTGTATATATATATCGTCATTTGTTTATTGTAAATAAATTTACTTGCTTCTTTCTTTGTGCACTGATTGCTGGGACTGCAAACCTTTACTTTAAAACGTTACTTCCCTGTTGCCCCTAGACATCTAATTGGGAACGTAACAATGTGAACATTGTTTGTAAAACATGCTGCTTTTCTCTGTACACATTTATTTTATTTTGTATACTTCTGACAATTTGAACAATCCTGTAATCATGGTTAATGGACAACGTTTCTCAGTAATTTAACCATTTCCCAGATAATGTGTAAAAACTGTACTTAAGTACGCTGTGCCTCTAAAATGTAAAACAAAGTCCATTCTTTAAGACTTTTGTATAACTGTATAACTATATCTATATAACTGTATATCTAATAGATTTAGTGGGATTACTCGGTTGTAAAACTTTTTTTTTTTTTTGTGCAAAATGCTGAGACCGAATCAAGGTCACAAATTAATTTTAAATGTCAAATTCTTTTAAACTATATCCACTTTATATCACTTGAAACTGGTTAGCTATGACTATTCTACATTAATCATGCAGCTCATTTGCATGCAATGAAAAATACTGGCTGAGAAATTTATTTTGCAATATTTAATGGTTTAATTATTATTATTTATTTTTTACACTTTATATATGCATGTATATGTGTGGTTGTGTGTGCAAAAGGTTAATATTCCCCTTTCACACTAAGTAAGAACTTTACCATACCAAGTTCTATAAAATATAACCAGAGTGTTGCAATATGCATTGGCAAGTGTAATCATCAGATTCCATTGAAGTGAATGGAAGTTTTGTGAACCATGTTAACAATTGAAAGCATAGTAAAAATTATCTTAAACGGTGTTAAACAGAATGGTGGTGATGCGGCCACGACACAAAGCACATAAAAATGTATGTGCGTCTGTGAGGGAGAGAGAGTGGGAGAGATAGAGTATGTGCTTTCCGTACATAATAAAATGTAATTTTTTTGGCAAAAACATGGAAATGATCTGTCGTTTTTATCCTATTGTTTACTTTATTTACTTGTTTGGGCAGTGTCGTTGTGGGTTTTGGTTCTTTTGCTGTTTTAGGCTGTAAGGACCTTTGAAATAACTGAAATCATTTGGCGAAGTGATACAGACATGTAATGCAGTCAAGAGTTGCCTGGAACTACGTTCACCGTGCGTTTCCCTGAAAATACACACCTTAGAACGTTAGTCAGACAATCAGATTCAAGCATTCAACGGCCCCGTAGTATAAGGTGTAATAATTGCACTAACATTAAAGGCAAATATCTTTGAAAAGTAAAAATTCACGTGCATACACATTTATAGTTAACACAACCCCCATAACTGTCCCATAATTACTCAGTTTAAACAAAAATATTAGTTGATCTTCTGCAGTCTTTGGGTGAATTATGGAGATAAGTTAATTATGGCTGCATGTATATGTTGTATATGACTCCAAATGTTTTTTTTTAAACATCTGCATTTGATCCTTTTTTGCTGAATTCACACTCTATCTCTCTTGCTCTCTCTCCAGGTAACAATCTTTATATACTCAGATCTGATGTTGGTTACCAGAGAGGATGAACTGGGACGATGTAACGTCCTGCAAAACCCACTGTACCTTAGACAGCTGCAGCTGCGGGATGGTAAGTGACAACTACATACACACATATTCACACAAATGCACAAACATTTCCCACACTTACTCTTCAGGTGTTTGTCCCTCAGTGTCGACATTCAATAAAAACTTGCTAACTAGCACATTATTAGGAAAGGTGATTTGCAAAGATTCATAAAAAACCTTATACTGCTTCTGTAGGTGAAGCTGTTTCATGAATGATTTGCGCGAACATAGACTTTAAGTAGATTGGGGGGTGGGCATTCCCTTCAAAAACAAAAGTATTCCACTGCGTCTTCAGCAGCTCAGATGTCGGGAGTGAATGAAGACTGGTATGTTTATTATTACATCCAACATTCTTGTCATTCTTGAATTCTTCAACATTCTTGAGACATTCTTGTCTACACCTGCTCCAGTGTCGAAACAATTGCAGACTGTTTACAGCTCACTCAGGGCGGGTCTGGGATAAAATGGCCATGTCAGTCAACAATTGGGCTCGAGCCCCTGCTCCTGTGAGGTCCAACGCTAAAGTGCCCTTGCGGTCCGGTCTGCGATTTTGCCCCTGCCCCTCCGGAGGTCTGTGCACGCCACTGTTGGTAAACACAGAGGAAAGTCCAGATACAACTTTGTGTGTGTGTGGTTACTGAAGACTGATTGTTGCTTGTAGCTGCAAGAAATAGTGCTGTTGTGCAGAATTTGTAAAAGTTATCCAATGCAGTGGTTCTCAACAGTGATTCCTGGAGCCTCCCAACAGTGCACCTTTTGTATATTTTATTAATCAACCTTCTTAACACACCTGATTCAGGTAATCTGATTATAAGTAGAGACTGAATATGTGAAATGCGCAGTATTGTGGTGGTGGTGGTGGTGGTGGTGGTGGTGGCGGTGGGGGGGGGGCAGTTGAGACAGTTGGACAATTCAAAACAGCATCCCTCAATTGTCCAAAAAAAATAAAAAAGATTTCCAGACAGTCTGTAATCAAAAAGAGAAAGACAGAAAGTGATAGAGCCCATTATGTGTGCTGTGTGGTAATGTTCAGGAAAGAGGTGTTCTGACTTTTAACAATGGACTCCCCAGCTTGAGCATCACTATAGAAACAAGCACTTCCTGTCACCCACCCACCCTCCAAACAAAGACAGGTGTGGAAAATGACATACATAAGTGCACTTACCGTGAACAGGAATATAACAATATTTCAAGAGAACCAAAAAAAAAAAAAGAAAAAGAGAGAAACATTTATTTTATTTAAAACAAGAGAAACATTTATTTTATTAGCAGTCCAAATGCAATCTGTGTACACAAGTTTTTTTTTTTTTTGTTACATTGTGTATCAAACAAAATTAGTATTATGTTATAAAATGTTATAGAGCATAAACATACCATCAGTTTTATATGTCTCATATACTTTTGTCTGTTACGCATTTTACAAATCTCTTGAAATAATTTTTAGTTAAATTTTCTTTGAATGAGCATGTTTTTATTTTTTTATTTTTTAAAAAGGTATTTTTGATGTTTTGACTTTCTACGACAGTGAAGAGCAGACAGGAAACAAAGTGGGGGAGAGAGGTGGGGGCAGGATCGGGAAAGGTCCTTGAGTCAGGATTCGAACTTGGGATGTCAGTGCACTTGCCCACTAGGCTATTGGAACCAACGAAATTAGCATGTTTTTAAAGGAAGTTTGTGTAGTGTAATGACAAAAAGTGAAAAAAAGACATACAGGCCTTGATCTGCTTGAAATCATTTTTCAGGTTCCAGGTGGTTAAAACTGTGTGTTTGTTCTGATTCCAGTTATTCTTATTTGTCCTCTTACAAGAAGTTCAGAGTTTCAGAGTGTTGTACAGTAAAAATCATGAACATGAATAAAAAAAAAATATTAGAGTACCTCTTTAAGGGAATGACAGTGGTCAATGCTTGAAACAGTGGTAGAAGTTAAGAGAATCCTAAGAAGCGTTGCGACTCATTGCACAGAAGATTGGTAGAAGGAGCATTTTATGATTTGCGGAAGAGCTGATAATCTCAAAGATGATGGCGTACCAACTAGACATGGAGAATGTGCTCGGTAAGGTTCAAGGAGTAGAAAGAAAATTGCATGTGTAGATGAAAAATCTGTGGAGGTTCTCAAGGTCTTCCTTGCAAATACGGATTAAGGTGTAGGTGCACCTTAAGTCAAGCTTGGTTTAGATCTTGACTCTCCTCAGGATCTTAAGGGAGACAGAAACCAAGGACAGAGGATAACAAATTTAATGATATTGTTGCTGATGGAGAGACATTCAGTGTATGGTCTGAATCCATTATCTTTCTGCTGGAGTGCTTTGTAAATATATTCCTCCATGGCCTTTGTTCTGGCAAAGAGGCAGGCAGGAGACAGGCGGAGCAGTGATGAGGTAGTTACAAGACTCCTTGTCAATTTAAGACATTGCGGAAGGTGGAGTACTTGGGAGGGATAGAGATCTTGTGATCAACATTGGAACTGTTAATGGAAGTGATGAAGACAGGTAGAATAGGTTGACAAAACTGAAGGTTGACAATGCTAAGAGAGAGAGAGAAAGAGAAAGAGAGAAATAGAAAGACAAAAACATCAATCTCCCCAGAAGCCCAGGACAGAACGAGAGCATGTTGAACTAGTCAAGATCAACCAATGATGTTAGAGGTGGAGCCCTTAAGGTTAAGGAGTGGATGGAATTTTTTTGTATGAAGGGCACCAATTTGCAAGATTAGGGGTTCTGTTGGATGTGTGTTGTAGCCTGTACCCAGAGGTAACCCCACTACAGAATGGATGAAAAGGGTCATGGTACACTATACTGGAGATGAAATTCCTCACCAAGCCAGATTTTGACCCGGAAGTGTCAGCATAGATAAAATAACTTTTATACTTAGTGATGAGTATAACAGTAGTGCAATGAAGTTAGCTTACCCCCATACGTAAGGGGTGGATCAGAGCATAAGGATGGTCTGATGCTGCACAATACAGGCAGAAATGGTTTTCCATTCATCTATTGTGCTCAGTGGGAGAGAGCTGTAAGAAGCTGAGGTGCATGGGTTCCTACAGAGCACTATAACAAAAATAACTAAACTCTTCTGCAGCAGCGGAATGGGTGAGGAGTGGACAGTGCAAAGTGTCATGGACTTGCAGACTTCATATGGTGGGGTACCCAGATGGAGTGCTGGATAAAGTTGGAGGTGACACCTCTCGGCTATGAGACATGATGAAAGCCACCTTATTCAGTCTACTGGCAGCTACAGGTTCGGATCAAAAGGAAAACGATAAGGGTATTTTAGACCATTCGGTACAGAAGCAATGGATGAATGGCCAATGATCATGGGTTACAAAGCCAGAAAAAGAAGGTGGAACAGCTAGACCAGAGTGTTAATGGTCTTTGCAGCGCACTGAAGATCAGATCCCACTGTGTTCATGGTTGTATGTTGTAGTGTTGTCACGATACTGGAATTTCTAACTTCGATACGATACCTTGAAAAATATCGATATTCGATACCATTTTCTATGGAAGCTCGTTTCCGCCACTGAAAAAAAAATAAAACAAGGTAATTGCGACTTTTTATCTCACAATTCTGACTTTTTTTCTGACATATAAAGTCGCAGTTCTGACATATAAACTCGCAATTCTGACTTTTTTTCTCAGAATTCTGAGATATAAACTCGCAATTCTGACTTGTTTTCTCAGAATTCTGAGATATAAACTCGCAATTCTGAGATATAAACTCGCAATTCTGACTTTTTTTCTCGCAATTGCGAGTTTATATCTCACAACTCTGACTTTCTCGCACCATAGGAAACCACTCTCCGTGTAAGGCTTTGCAGTACTTTGTTCAGTTTGCTATAGATGAACTATATATTGAACTAGATGAAAGTTGCGTCCGAATATGATTTTTGAACAAATATAAAAATGACTCATTTTCAATTTCTGTTTTTTTGCGCTCGCGGTTGGACAGTACCATTACCGCCGGGCAGGGTGCGGGACGCGCAGCGCTTTCAGACACAACATTCTTAATTTCTTTATAGTTCTGAGTTTGAGGCAGCTTCTATCGCGTTATTTTAATAACAGCTGTCAAGTAAAGAGTGTATTATTGTAACACGAGAGTGGATATATGGTGGATTTCCTTCACTCTGGCATAAAGCGCGCTTTCATCTCTATGTTCTTGCTATAGAATTATCTTCTCTCCTGTATTTAATGTTGTAAGATATCGACCAAGTAAGACATCCCCGATGAAAATTGTAAATAAATTAAGGATTAAGGGTACTGTCCAACCGCGAGCGCAAAACACAGAAATTGAGAATAATGAGTCATTTTTATGTTTGTTCAAAAAATCATATTCGGACGCAACTTTCATCTAGTTCAATATATAGTTCATCTATAGCAAACTGAACAAAGCACTGCAAAGCCTTACACGGAGAGTGGCTTCCTATGGTGCGAGAAAGTCAGAGTTGTGAGATATAAACTCGCAATTGCGAGAAAAAAAGTCAGAATTGCGAGTTTATATCTCAGAATTGCGAGTTTATATCTCAGAATTCTGAGAAAAAAAGTCAGAATTGCGAGTTTATATCTCAGAATTCTGAGAAAACAAGTCAGAATTGCGAGTTTATATCTCAGAATTCTGAGAAAAAAGTCAGAATTCAAAAGTCAGAAAAGTTTTCTCGCAGTTGCGAGAAAAAAAGTCAGAATTGTGAGATAAAAAGTCGCAATTACCTTGTTTTATTTTTTTTTCAGTGGCGGAAACAGGCTTCCATAATTTTCGATACCACGGAGAAAAAAACTGCCACAATATTAAGGGGGTAAATTATTTTTTATTTTTTTTAAAGATAAATATAGCAAGTCTAGAACATGACAATGAGGTATATTTTACATGAACAAAAATGTCTTGAGGTAGTGCACTAAATACACACTCTGAAGCTGAACTTGAAGCAGAGATGCACAGATACTTCTTAGCAAACTGGGCAAGGTGAGGTAAAGTTGTCTCATGTGTCCTCCACCATGTGAGTGGGTCCTCTTCTGCACTGATTTCAGGCATCTTTTCACATATAATCACCGATCCACGCACGCAAACGTGCGTGCATCACATGCGAAAACAATGCTCACTGGATCGACATGAAGACAAATTGCAGAATTTAAGTAATAATTTTTGGAATAAAGTTAAATAAGCACAAGTTAATTTACATTTGACCACAGTTAAAGTATTTACTTGTCTAAGATTCCTCAGTCAGATTATATTAACTTTAATAATTACGGTGAAAAAACAAGACAACACTCATATCAGCAACAATAGGCAGGGCTCTACGCTTTCTTTTCTTTTTAGGAGCGCTTGTGCTCCTAATTTAAAATATTTAGGAGCACCTTCAAATCAATAATCAAAAATTCTGATCAAAAATTATTCCCATTACGAGGTGATATTTGACTCCTTAAAGTGATTTACAGGGAATTTTGTTTTTACCTTTGTAATGGCATTTTTCTAACTTTATTAAAAGTATGTCATCTTTTGTCAAATTCAAAAAAAAAGATATTAATAAGCTTTTTATCATTTCTAATTAAAACAGAATAAAAACAAGTATAACAAGTAGTAGAATAAGATCAATCAATCAAATTATATCAGTATTTAGAAAATAAATTTGTACTAGAGGTGGCACAGAAGAACACAAGTGGCTTGTAGGTGTATTTTCAGATGTTTAATGAGGCTCAGAGGTTGCATAAGTGCAATTAAATTCATGTTGAGGTTAATATTTTAAATATACAATTTTGAATGTAGAAATATTAAATGATTTAAATAACAGAAAAGGTTATTTCATGACCTTATGTATCATGAATGTCATGATACATAAGGTATGTCACTGATTTTATCACTAAATCATTTATTCAATTGATTTGTTCGAACGGCTGATTCATTCAGGAATGAAGTACGTGACTGTCTTTATGAATGGGTAATTGAATCATTGACTCACTAGATTCGTTTAAAAACGAATCGTTCATTCATAAACGAAACACCACTGTGTTTGAATGGAGATGCGCAGCGGCTCGGCTGTGCCTTTGTTTGAAACGATTTTCGTTGATGAAATAGAGCAAAATAAGGCAATAGTGTGGTAGTCAGACAATATAAGTCAATTAATATTAACTTCTTGTTTAATGAACTGTTGTATTAAATCAATATCACATTTGAAAACTCCCTTAATAATCATTAAAAGCTGTCACTCATCTTAGTTCATCGCAATCTCACAAAACTCCACTATAATCAATGAAGCTTCTGACACTGCACAATGAACACTCTGTCTACACTGTTTGTTATAATGAGAGAATACTTCTGTGATACATTACTCAACACTGCAAAACGTTAGAAACCTAAAGCTCCCTCAGCACAAACACAAATATGCTGATCGGGTCAGTCGCACCGGTGCTCCTAAATATTTTTTCATAGTCGCACGCAGTAGAAATGGTCGCACTGTAGAGCCCTGCTAGGCCATCTTGGTTAATGTTTCAGTAATGTTAAAATGAGAACAGAACGCACTCGCCATCTTTCTATTCACTTCACTTCTGCTATTTAACCAGAGCGAAGAATGAGACGAGACAGGCACTGCGGTCACGTGTGGTGTTTCTCAACGAGCCTTTGGAGAGAAGTGAAAGTGACAGCTCAGCTAGTATCGGTGTATCGATACTTCAGGAAATTAGTATTGGTACCGTTCAGATATTTCAGTATCGATATTTATCGAAATATCGATATTTTTGACAACACTAGTATGTTGTCTTCTTTCAGGAAGCAAACACAGAGATGGAGGTTAAAAAAATAAGTGCTGGGATCTTTTTGAAAAGACAGCAGCATAACAGGTGTGTAGTGGTAGATGAGTGCACAGCAAACAATAGGAAACACAGCTATGGATGGCAGGGAAAACATGAATGTCAGAAGTATGATAAAAACAATAAACAGAGATGGATGAGTGTCAACACTGATAAAGTATACCTTGTAAAAAAGTAATGGGAAAATTTGATTGTCAGAAGTATCATAAAAACAATAAGCAGAGATAGATGAGTGTCAACACAATTATAAAGTATAAAAGAGAGGAAGATCTTGGACCTGGAGAAATCGAAGAAGGACCATGAAGCTAGAACACTGCAGAAAGTATATGGTCTAAAATAGACCATCTATTTTAAAAAGCCCTAGTTGTAGACTAGACAATGTGGTATTTAAGAAGTCCACAATTGTCTGAGTAATAGCTTTTATTTGTTATTTTGTTGTTTTACGTGCTGGATGTTGATAGTATAACCATCTACGATAGACACACGCTTTTAAACATTGGTTCCTTCGTCGCACAACACAAACCGGACTTGGAGTTCTTGAACGCCGGCGCTTTGTTTACGGACACCGCATCAGAGCCCTTTGTCTGGGCCGCACGGTCAAGACCGAGGAAACGCCGCCGGAAAAGGGGAAAGAGAGCCGGAGTCCTTGTCAGACTCAGACGCCGTCCCCTCCGACCTCCTCTCCCAACCATTTTGCTGGCTAACGTTCAGTCACTGGACAACAAACTCTGTGAACTGCGGGCGCGCATCTCATACCAACGAGAAACAAGGGACTGCTGCATTATTTGACTCACAGAAACATGGATGTCTGCAGTGGTTCCAGACTCAGCCATCAAGCTTACGGGGTTCTCCGTGCACCGCTCGGACAGAACGAAAGAGCTCACAGGGAAAAGCAGAGGTGGGGGCGTTTGTTTCTTTATCAACAACTCGTGGTGTGATGAAAGGAATCTGCACTCTATTAAATCCTTCTGCTCCCCTGATCTGGAGTTTCATATGCTTCTGTGTCGACCATTCTGGCTACCGAGGGAATTTACAGCGATCATAATCACAGCTGTTTACATTCCCACTCAAGCCAACACAGACCAGGCACTCAAGGAACTGTATGGGAATATAAGCGAGCAGGAAACCGCGTACCCAGATGCAGCATTTATTGTTACGGGGGACTTTAACAAAGCCAACTTCAGAACAATAGCTCCAAAATACTTTCAACACATCACTATCAACACGCGTGGTGATCGTGTACTGGACCACTGCTACTCTCCTTTCCGGGACGCCTACAAATCACTCCCCCGCCCACCTTTCGGCAAATCGGATCATTCTTCCGTTCTGCTCCTGCCTGCTTATAGGCAGAAACTGAAACGAGAAGCACCCGCCCTCAGGACAATACAATGCTGGTCGGACCAATCGGACGCTATACTACAGGACTGTTTTGATCACGTGGACTGGGACATGTTCCGGGCAGCGTCTGATGACGACATAGAGGCATACTCAGATTCTGTAACGTGTTTCATCAGGAAGTGCGTAGAGGACGTGGTTCCGACAAAAACAATCCGCATCTACCCCAACCAAAAACCGTGGATTAACAGTGATGTTCGAGCAGCCTTGTCAGCGCGGACATCTGCCTTTAAATCCGGGAACTTTGACGATCGAAAACAAGCCAGTTACGATCTCAGGAAATCCATCAAAGCCTCCAAATGACAATATAAAAACAAAGTTGAAGAACAATTCAACACCAACAACGCAAGAAGCATGTGGCAGGGCATCAATAACATCACGGATTTTAAAGGGAATAAACCAGCTACAGTGAACATTGCCGCCTCTCTACCTGACGAGCTTAATCTTTTTTATGCTCGTTTCGAGGCTCACAACACCGCCCACACAGAGAGCGCTCCCGCGGCTGTTGCAGAGGAGGTGAGTACAATCTCCATTTCTGTCGCGGTTGAAACCCGATCCTTCAGACAGGTGAATATCCACAAGGCTGTGGGTCCTAATAGCATCCCAGGCCATGTGCTCCGAGCATGCGCATTCCAGCTAGCCGGGGTTTTCACAGACATTTTCAACCTCTCCCTCTCTCTGTCTGTGGTTCCCTTATGCTTCAAAAAATCCACCATTGTGCCCATACCAAAGAAAAATAAAATCACATGCTTGAATGACTGGAGGCCCGTTGCTCTGACACCCATCTTCAGCAAGTGTTTTGAGAAACTCATCAGAGACTACATCTGCTCTGTGCTGCCTGCCTCACTGGATCCGCTGCAATTTACATATCGCAGCAAACGTTCCACAGACGATGCTATTGCCTTCACCCTGCACACTGCTCTCTCCCACCTGGAAAACAAGAATGCCTATGTGAGGATGCTGTTTGTGGACTATAGCTCCGCATTCAATACCATAGTGCCTGCTAGGGCTGTGACGGTCGCCGTGACAACCGCGTCACCGGCGGTGGTCGGTTGTCACCGCTGTTGTCTATTGCCACCGGCGGTAGTGCACGTGACGTCACACACTCTATAACAAGCATAATACAAAGTTTTATATACAAGTGTAATAGCAGTAACAGTTGCAAATTGTTTTATTTAGACTATAAATCTATGCTAATTCAGAAGTTACCTCAAACGCCATACGTGGCGTTTCCTTTAGATTGGCAGATTTGAGCGCAGGAAAATACAGTTTATTCTGCATTCAGCAAATTTATTGTGTGATGAGCGATGGACCTTGTTGGGAAACCAAATACTACATCGCCGATCTGGAATTATTTCCATTCATGTCACCCATCCGCGTTTGTACAAGTGTCTTCAAGTTCACGTGATCGCAAACGCCCGGCTGGTCAGGTTTGTGTTGGTGAGGCTTTCTCCAAACTGGCCAAATACGAACGAGACAGCAGTAAATGGAAGATGCCAACAAGAAATGTGGCAACATATGCCACGATTCCTATTCCACAGAGAGCGCGTGCAGACGAGGAGTTCACGCGCCTGCTTGCTTGGTGGCGGAACAGTGAACCGTGTCTAAACCGGACGCCGCGTCGCAACACAACAGGTTGAGTCTGTCTACAGGACATTTGAACTTTGTGTCAGACTCAGTATGTCATAAATTGGACGAGGCAGTTTACTGTGAGGGATTTGTCGTGTGACTTGTATCGCGCCGCATCTAGTGTAGACAGCATCACTGTTTATGAGTTCTCGCCGCGCCGCTCGCGTGAGGTAGACAAGGTGCATTTAACTTTCTTATTTAAGGCTACTTTCCTATTTAACTATTATTTCTTTGATATTTATTTTAGTGTTTTGCAGGCTGAGTGTTCACTGACAGAAGTGCTAAAATAAACACACGTTTGTTAATAGATGATTGAGCCTCGTTTATTTATTTTTGCGTTTCAGAATTATATATATAAATATACACAACACCGCGCCACCGGCGGTAGTTGGTCCATTTACCACCGCGGTGGTAAAAATCTGCCACCGTCACAGCCCTAGTGCCTGCCACACTGGTTGCAAAGCTCCAGACTCTAGGACTAAACAGATCTCTGTGCAGCTGGATCATGGACTTTCTGACAGGCAGAAGTCAGGTGGTCAGAATGGGCAACAACACTTCATCTCCGCTAACCCTCAACACAGGTGCTCCTCAGGGCTGCGTCCTCAGCCCACTCCTGTACTTTCTGTACACACATGACTGTGCAGCCACACACAGCTCCAACGTCATCGTCAAATTCGCTGACGACACAACGGTGATAGGCTTGATCACTGACAACGATGAGACGGCCTACAGAGCGGAGGTGAGTACCTTGACTAAATGGTGTCAGGAGAACCACCTCTCACTCAACATCGACAAGACCAAGGAGCTGGTGGTGGATTTCAGGAGACAGAGCAGAGAACACACACCCATCACCATCGACAAGACACCTGTGGAGCGGGTAAACAGCTTTAAGTTCCTCAGCGTTCACATCACCGAGGATCTCACATGGTCCGCTCACACAGATGCAGTGCTGAAGAAGTCACATCAACGCCTCTTCTTCCTGAGACGGCTGAGGAAGTTTGGAATGAGCCCCAGCATCCTCAGATCATTCTACACCTGCACTGTGGAGAGCATCCTGACCGGCTGCATCACCGCCTGGTTTGGAAACAGCACCGCTGGCAACCGCAAAGCTCTGCAAAGGGTTGTGCGAACTGCCCGCCACATTGTTGGAGGTGAGCTTCCCTCCCTCCAGGACATCTACACCAGGCGGTGTATAAGGAAAGCCTGGAGGATCATCAATGACTCCAGCCACCCATCCCAAAGACTGTTCTCTCTGCTGCCCTCAGGAAGATGTCTCCGCAGCATCCGATCCCGCACTAGCCGACTGAGGGATAGCTTTTTCCCTCAGGCTATCAGGCTAATGAACAGTCAGAACTAATACACCCTACAGCCAGTGGTGGGCCGTTAGGGGCAGCAGGGCCTTCTCTGCTGGCCCTATAAAAAATAAAATTGTGTGAAAAATGTTTGTATTTATTATTTGGGTATCATTTTCATTTGTGTAATGTCCACAAAATTGCCTATGATTAGTTTAGTTGAGGCTGAACTGGAATATCCTACATAAAAAAAGTCTAAGGCCAGCACTACAGATAGTGCTACCCTTTTGTTGAAAGATGTCACATCTGATTTGTTACGAGCATTACTGTCAGAATCATCAGCCAATCAAATTTTTATGTTCAATGACAGCCCACCCTCTGGGACTAGCGACGCGCCCAGTGCTACCCCCAGCGTTAGACCGCCCCTTTAGGCAGGGATTTCCAAGGAACGAAAGTGAAATTCAATGAAAAGAAAATAACAGTTGCAGTCATCAGCGCCTACACCAGATCTTGTTGCCGATCTACTAAAAACGCCTTTTTCAAGGTGCTCTTTTGCAGACAAAAGAGAATTCACCCAAAGTGAATTCGCTAACAAAGGCCAGCAAAGTTTTTACGCGCCATTTTAAAGATTGCAACTATGAGTGCTTGCTATGAGTGGCTAACAGCTAGCACCGAGCACAAGTTATTTTGTTGGCCATGTTTACTTTTTAATACGAGTAAAGGGACATGGAATGACAGACCCATGGAGTTTATTTACAAGTGACAGGTGAGTGCTTTATTATTTGATGAGTATTGTATCATGCACTTTGTTGTGGAGGTGTACGTGGTGCGTTGATAATACTGTGGTGTGGTGTGTGGATGTCCGGCATTTGTACAGTTTTGCTGCTTTGGGCGTGTCGTCATTTTAGAGTGATGTGAACGTGCACATTGACCCATGTATTGGCGGATTACTTTTACTGATCCATGTATCAAATTTATTCTGCATTTAACCCACACTAATCTAGCCTACTGTTGAAATTGTTGATCAGCCGTTATTGTTGTTGAGAGCCTGTGTGCGGCATAATATGTGCATTATATGCATATGGCTGCGTTAGCTGTAACAGATGTGTAAGATGTGTACATTTAGTTTACAGTTTCTTACTGACGGCCCTGACTGAAACCCCACGGTACGCTACTGCCTACAGCACACTCCCACTTTACGATATGCCACGCACTGCACTTTAACTCCAACACAATTCAAACTGGACTACTCGTACACACTGCACAAATACAACAATCTATCTTCTACCACTGGATACCATCCAATGCACATCCATGACATTTGCGTATCCAGCTTATGTATAATCTACTGCACCTTTGCATATTATTGTGTGTGTATATAGGTGTACATAATGTAGAATGTGTACATATGGCAGAGATGGAAACTCGAGTCTGCGACTTGGACTCGAGTCGCACTTAAGTCGCATAAATAAAGTCTTGGGACTTGACTTGGACTCGTGAACAGCTGACTCGAGACTTGACTTGGACTCGTGACTTGTGAGACTCGTAAAGAACGCAAGTCATTTGGTATAGGAGTTTATATGAATGTATCTCTGAGGGAAACTGGCTGTCTTAAAAAAAGTTTAAATGGTATTTTCTTTTCAACTTGCCTCCGTATAATGCATATTAAAGTATTATACGGATTATATGGTTATTATATGGTTTGTTTCGTACAGATGTTTTATGTAGAATAGTTTCACAAAACTAAAGTCAGACCATTTTGTTTTTGCTTCACATTTCGAAATTATACAATCCAATTTAGATGAAAAACTGCTCATGCTGGATGTATGCAGCCTCTTTGTTTGGATTGTGTTGTGTTTAAAATACAGTGGTTGCCTCTCATTTTAAATTGAAAAAGGGCACAGACAAAGCCATAGTTTGTTTATATGAGATTTATTTCATTTGTGTAATTCATTTGATTAATTGGGGTTTGTTTTAAAATTTAGTTTTGTTGTTTGACATATTTCAATTTTACAAAGAAATGTGCAGCATTTTATCTGACAATTAATAAATGGACACCTTTTCATTTCTTTGTCTTAAATTTTGTTAAAAGTTTTTTTTGTTGAGAAAATCATATCGTGAAATCAGTATTTCAAAACTGATTTAGCCTCAATAACTAGCTGAAAGAACTGTTGCTAATAAATAGAACAAAGACTTGAGACGTGACTTGGACTCCACCTCAAAGACTTAAGACTTGACTTGGACTCCGCTTTAAAGACTTGAGACTTGACTTAGACTTGACCTCAGAGACTTGAGACTTGACTTGGACTTGACCTCAGAGACTTGTGAACATGTCTGACATATGGTGTATAATGTGTATTGATAACTGTAAGTACAGTATGTCTAATAGTACACTGTGTGTACTGAGTATATGTGTGTATATTGCACATTGTCATCTGTATAAGTCTGTAAGTATGTAATGGTACTGTCTATATGTTAATTGTTCTGCACTGTATGGAGCACGCTCTCAAGAATTTCACTCACCAAGGCACATGTGCTGTGATGTGACAATTTCATTTTCATTTTATTTCTATAGCACAAATTAATACAACCATTGTTGCCCAATGTGCTGTACAAAGATAAAGAAAAACATTTTCATAAATATGCACAGACAATAACATCACACCACACAGAAAAGACACAAAGAACATAAAACTCAGCACCCAGAGAAATTATAAGCCTGAGTTAATAAATACGTTTTTAACAATGATTTAAAACTAGAGATAGTCAGAGCTGATCTAATATTCAAAGGTAACAAATTCCACAGTTTCGGGGCAGCAACTGAGAAAGCGCGATCACCCTTAAGTTTTAATCTAGATCTGGGAACTGTTAAAAGTTGCTGATCAGAAGATCTCAGGGATCTAGCAGAAGTGTGACGTTTTACTAAGGCATCAAGATATGTTGGAGATAAGCCGTTTAAGGATTTAAAAACAAACACTAAAAGTTTGTATTCTATTCGGAAACGAACCGGCAACCATTTAAGAGAAAACTAAATCGGTGTAATATGCTTATGCTTGCGTGTACCTGTCAGCAGCCTAGCTGCCGCATTTTGAACTGCCTGCAAACGCACCAAAGCTGTCTGGTTAACTCCTATATATATAGTATTACAGTAATCGAGTCTTGAAAAAATGAAGACATTGATGAGTTTCTCAAGATCATTAGCAGAGAGAAAAGTTTTTACTTTAGCTAGAAGTCTCAGATTAAAAAAGCATGATTTAACAACATTATTAATTTGCTTATCAAATTTGAGTTCTCTGTCAAACCAGACACCTAAATTTTTCACAACTACTTTGTTGTACACAGCCAGGGGACCCAAATTTACATTCACAGAGGCCAAATATTCAGTTTGTCCAAAGAAAATAATCTCTGTTTTATTATCGTTAAATTTCAGAAAATTTGAGGCCATCCAGCTTTTTACGTCCCTCAAGCAATTCAGAAGTGGAGTTAAAACATTCTTGTCATTCTTTTGAAATGGCATATAAATCTGTGTGTCATCGGCGTAACAGTGAAAAGAAACACCATGTTTTCTAAAAATAGATCCCAAAGGAAGCATATACAACGAAAACAAAAGGGGAGCAAGAATGGACCCTTGAGGAACTCCACAAGTAAGTGGAGCCGACGACGACAGACATTCACCAAATTTAACTGCAAAACTTCTGTTCGTTAAATAGGCCTTATACCACTGAAGGGCCATCCCTCGGACTCCAACAATAAAAGTGATTTGATTTAGAAATCAAGGGAGAATGAGCAGAGAGTGGGAGGAGGCTGGGAGTCTGATGGAGGTGCAACAAAAATACTCCTGGTATTGCTTGGTACTGTAAAAGCTTTTTACACTTTTTACACATTACTGATGCTTAAGAATGTCACACACTATATTAGAAACCAACAGGATGTAAACTAGCTGAATGATTGGTGTAAAAAGTATTACCGTATTGATCCGAATATAAGACGACCCTGATTATAAGACGACCCCCCTTTTTCCAGATGTACCTTTTGGAAAAAGGCTTTTTGAAAACCAAATCTTGTAAAACACATTTTTTCTTAAATTATTTTCATATTGCATATTTTTGCTATTTTCATTTTTGTTTTGAAAGTATGGTAAATACTGGTAAAATGTACCAACAATGACATTTAAAAATATACACTTTTTGATATACCATAAAAATAAAAGGTAGCCAGTCTGAATTATATAACATTTAGTCCATCCATCTCATAGTAGCCTACCAAAATTGTATTAACCGTAGAAGTGAAATCTTATTGAAGTCTTCAAATCCGGGTACTGTCTTATGTTTTAAAATTACTTCCAGAGGAAGTTTGTTCCCATCAGGCTAACATGACAGTCACGACTCATGCCGCTGTAAGCTTTTCTTTTTCTTTAGTTTTCTCTCGCGATCTTCCAGCATTATTACAACACACATTACATTACGTATTTCTCGGCACACTCGTTTTATGCGTTTTTGGTGCCATCTATTGTTGTGGGTGTATTATTGGCATGTCAAAGTCTAGACCCCGTATATAAGACGATCGCGTTTTTTCAGATGTAGTTCCAAGAAAAAAACATCATCTTATATTCGGGTCAATACGGTATTTTGTCTTATGTGATATGGAATACCTGTTTAGCTTAATCAGGCAGTATAAATACATTTTGTTCAATGTTTTTTTTTTTTTTTTTTTTACATCTAGCAGATTATGCTTAAGGGAAGAAAACGCCCTCATCTTTTATTCATGAACATTCCATCCATATACGAACATTGCAGACTTCTGTTAGATAAACAAAATTGTAAAAGAAGCTGTAAAATGAGTGGTGTTTAATTCACGTAGGTTACTGGTGCATGTTCTTCAGAGTGAGTATGGCTAAATCCTGTTTTATAAAATGTTTTTGAAATATTTGGCTAATCCCACAATGTTTTTTTTATTATTATTTTAGTGTATTGTATTTTAGTTTTTATTTATCTCCTTGTTTTAACATTGAGGCTTTTGTTTCCTTCCTTTGTGGTGGGAAGGTAGGGGAAATGATGTTATAATGAAAAGCATTCTACTGAAACAAACATTATATGTCACTTGCAGTGTTGGGGAGTAACTAGTTACATGTAACGGAATTACGTAATTTAATTACAAAATAAAAGTAATTGTAATGAGTTACAGTTACTAAGAAAAAAATGTGTAATTAAATTACAGTTACTTATGAAAATGTTAAGGATTACAAAGGGGGTTACATCTGATTTTTTCACACACACTCTCACATACAGATTTAACTGATTTATTTCATAAATTGCAGTGACTGCTCTAAAATATGAAACACCAATGTTTCAGAAGTTTATAACATGTTTATCCGATAACTCTTATATTTCCTATATGGGTTTATATATACAGTGGGTACGGAAAGTATTCAGACCCCCTTAAATTTTTCACTCTTTGTTATATTGCAGCCATTTGCTAAAATCATTTAAGTTCATTTTTTTTCCTCATTAATGTACACACAGCACCCCATATTGACAGAAAAACACAGAATTGTTGACATTTTTGCAGATTTATTAAAAAAGAAAAACTGAAATATCACATGGCCTAAGTATTCAGACCCTTTGCTGTGACACTCATATATTTAACTCAGGTGCTGTCCATTTCTTCTGATCATCCTTGAGATGGTTCTACACCTTCATTTGAGTCCAGCTGTGTTTGATTATACTGATTGGACTTGATTAGGAAAGCCACACACCTGTCTATATAAGACCTTACAGCTCACAGTGCATGTCAGAGCAAATGAGAATCATGAGGTCAAAGGAACTGCCTGAAGAGCTCAGAGACAGAATTATGGCAAGGCACAGATCTGGCCAAGGTTACAAAAAAATTTCTGCTGCACTTAAGGTTCCTAAGAGCACAGTGGCCTCCATAATCCTTAAATGGAAGACGTTTGGGACGACCAGAACCCTTCCTAGAGCTGGCCGTCCGGCCAAACTGAGCTATCGGGGGAGAAGAGCCTTGGTGAGAGAGGTAAAGAAGAACCCAAAGATCACTGTGGCTGAGCTCCAGAGATACATTCGGGAGATGGGAGAAAGTTGTAGAAAGTCAACCATCACTGCAGCCCTCCACCAGTCGGGGCTTTATGGCAGAGTGGCCCGACGGAAGCCTCTCCTCAGTGCAAGACACATGAAAGCCCGCATGGAGTTTGCTAAAAAACACCTGAAGGATTCTCTGGTCTGATGAGACCAAGATAGAACTTTTTGGCCTTAATTCTAAGCGGTATGTGTGGAGAAAACCAGGCACTGCTCATCACCTGTCCAATACAGTCCCAACAGTGAAGCATGGTGGTGGCAGCATCATGCTGTGGGGGTGTTTTTCAGCTGCAGGGACAGGACGACTGGTTGCAATCGAGGGAAAGATGAATGCGGCCAAGTACAGGGATATCCTGGACGAAAACCTTCTCCAGAGTGCTCAGGACCTCAGACTGGGCCGAAGGTTTACCTTCCAACAAGACAATGACCGTAAGCACACAGCTAAAATAATGAAGGAGTGGCTTCACAACAACTCCGTGACTGTTCTTGAATGGCCCAGCCAGAGCCCTGACTTAAACCCAATTGAGAGACCTAAAAATGGCTGTCCACCAACGTTTACCATCCAACCTGACAGAACTGGAGAGGATCTGCAAGGAGGAATGGCAGAGGATCCCCAAATCCAGGTGTGAAAAACTTGTTGCATCTTTCCCAAAAAGACTCATGGCTGTATTAAATCAAAAGGGTGCTTCTACTAAATACTGAGCAAAGGGTCTGAATACTTAGGACCATGTGATATTTCAGTTTTTCTTTTTTAATAAATCTGCAAAAATGTCAACAATTCTGTGTTTTTCTGTCAATATGGGGTGCTGTGTGTACATTGAGGAAAAAAATGAACTTAAATGATTTTAGCAAATGGCTGCAATGACAGCAGTTCAGAATATGAAAAGGCAATGCAGAAAAGCTGAGCGGAAGTGGCGGAAGACGAAACTTGAAATTCACTATAGCATCTATAAAGACAACCTTCATGCTTTCAATTTGGAACTAGCCACAGCTAGACAGACCTTCTTCTCAAACCTTATAAACAGTAACTTAAACAACACTCGTACTCTTTTTGCTACTGTTGAGAGACTGACAAACCCCCCAAGTCAGATTCCTAGTGAAATGCTCTCCGACAGCAAATGCAATGAGTTTGCTTCCTTCTTTTCAGAGAAGATCAGTAATATCAGAAAGGAGATTGGCACATCTTCCTGTAATACAGAGGTCACACAGATTCGACCGCAATCTCAAAAAGAAGTGACTATGTCTGTTTTTGAAACAATTGATAGCAAAATTTTGGAAGAAATAGTACAGCATCTTAAATCGTCAACCTGCTATCTCGACACACTTCCTACATCTTTTTTCAAAAGTGTGCTTAACAGTTTGGAAGTAGATCTCTTAGAAGTGGTGAACACCTCACTTCTTTCTGGGACTTTTCCAGACTCCCTGAAAACTGCAGTTGTTAAGCCCCTTCTGAAAAAGCGCAATCTTGATAGCACCATGTTGAGCAACTATAGACCAATATCAAATCTTCCTTTCATAGGTAAGATTATTGAAAAGATAGTTTTTAATCAGCTAAACAACTACTTAAAGTCAAATGAATACCTGGATAATTTTCAATCTGGTTTCCGTGTGCATCACAGCACAGAGACAGCACTCATTAAGATAATAAATGATATTCGCTTTAATTCTGATTCTGGCAAAATATCAGTGCTGGTACTGCTAGATCTTAGTGCTGCGTTTGACACGGTTGATCATAACATACTTCTAGAGAGACTGGAAAACTGGGTCGGGATTTCTGGGTTGGCACTTAAATGGTTCAGGTCATACTTAGAAGGGAGAGGTTATTATGTGAGTATAGGAGAGCATAAGTCTAAGTGGACGTCCATGACATGCGGAGTCCCACAAGGCTCAATTCTTGCACCGCTCTTGTTTAGCCTGTATATGCTCCCACTAAGTCAGATAATGAGGAAAAACCAAATTGCCTATCACAGCTATGCTGATGATACCCAGATCTACCTGGCCTTATCTCCAAATGACTATAGCCCCATTGACTCCCTCTGCCAATGCATTGATGAAATTAACAGTTGGATGTGCCAAAACTTTCTTCAGCTAAACAAGGAGAAAACTGAAGTCATTGCATTTGGAAACAAAGATGATGTTCTCAAGGTGAATGCATACCTTGACTCTAGGGGTCAAACAACTAAAAATCAAGTCAGAAATCTTGGGGTGATTCTGGAGACAGACCTTAGTTTTAGTAGTCATGTCAAAGCAGTAACTAAATCAGCATACTATCATCTCAAAAACATTGCAAGAATTAGATGTTTTGTTTCCAGTCACGACTTGGAGAAACTTGTTCATGCCTTTATCACCAGCAGGGTGGATTATTGTAATGGTCTCCTCACCGGCCTTCCAAAGAAGACCATTAGACAGCTGCAGCTCATCCAGAATGCTGCTGCCAGGATTCTGACTAGAACCAGAAAATCTGAGCATATCACACCAGTCCTCAGGTCCTTACACTGGCTTCCAGTTACATTTAGGATTGATTTTAAAGTACTTTTACTCGTTTATAAGTCACTCAATGGCCTAGGACCTAAATACATTGCAGATATGCTTACTGAATATAAACCTAACAGACCACTCAGATCATTAGGATCGAGTCAGTTAGAAATACCAAGGGTTCACACAAAACAAGGGGAGTCCGCTTTTAGCTATTATGCCGCCCGCAGTTGGAACCAGCTTCCAGAAGAGATCAGATGTGCTAAAACATTAGGCACATTTAAATCCAGTCTCAAAACTCATCTGTTTAGCTGTGCATTTGTTGAATGAACACTGTGCTACGTCCGAACTGACTGCACTGTATTTTATGTATAATCATATTCTATTTAACTGTTTTAAATTTCATTTTAAATCAATTTCTATAACTTTTTAAAATTCCTTGTTTTTATTATTTTTAATTCCTTGTTTTTATTGCGGTGAATGACTATTTCACTTTCTTTTATGTAAAGCACTTTGAATTACCACTGTGTATGAAATGTGCTATATAAATAAACTTGCCTTGCCTTGCCTTGCAATATAACAAAGAGTGAAACATTTAAGGGGGTCTGAATACTTTCCGTACCCACTGTATATGGTTTATTTTATAAGATTAACTGTTTTTTTCTTTTTCTAAGGCATTGTGAGAGTCCAGTGTTTCCTGTCATAGCTATGCAAAGATTTGATTTCAAAAAACAGTATCATAGCTATTAAACTATTTCTTGTTATGATTTTAAATCTGTATTTAACCTCAGAATGATCTAAAAGTAAGTCTGATTTTGTGGTGGCTGTGCTTCAAATTTGACATCGGATGCCCATTTTCCACAAATTGGTATGATTCTTTAGGGTCTTCTCGAAATGGTCTCAGTGGTCGTGAAAAACAACACCCTTTTTACCTTGTCAAAAACAGCTCTGTTCACAGCGATTCGTTTCGGTGCATATCTCTTTACATGCTAATGAGCTCTGCTCACCCCGCCCCTCTCTTCTGTGGAAGAGCAAAGGCGATTCGCAAATAATCATAAAAAACATAAAGTGTGAGACTTATTTCTACTGGAGGTGCAGCTGGATCATGAACAATGGGTACTGATCCATCCTTGAGTTTTAACTTTTTAACAAAACCTGCCTTGAATTGTCCCTCATTCAGAAAACAGTCTGGAGCAAAATGATTTGCGCAGCCAGACATAAATTAATTTAGTGAAAGTGAAGTGACGTGTGGACAAGTATGGTGACCCATACTCGGAATTTGTGCTCTGCATTAAACCCATCCAAGTGCACACACACACAGCAGTGAACACACACACAGTGGGCAGCCATATTGCTGCAGCGCCCGGGGAGCAGTTGGGGGTTTGGTGCCTTGCTCAAGTCTAAGTCCAAGGGTCTCACCTCAGTCATGGTATTGAAGGTGGAAGAGAGCGCTGGTTATTCACTCCAAAATCAAAATGGCTTGATAATTGAGATTGTTTAGGTTTTTGGGTGGAAAAAAAAGGAGTGAATTTCTATCATTGTAGGGTGGTTGTGTCCACACACTGCTAAGACACATTTATATGCAAATAAAGATATTTTGCATTCAATGTCTCCTTTAAAATTAAAATATTTTAATCTTAATTCAAGTGATAAGGGACTTTGAAAGTCAGACAGTTATCAGTGTTGAGTACTACTGTAAGGTTAACCATGCCTGGAATGAAAACATTAGAATGAAAACATTAGAAATTTAGAAAAGTAATCAAAAAGGAATTAAATGTAATCAGTTACATTACTTTAATAAAGTAATTGAAAAGTTACACTACTTATTACATTTTAAGTAGGGTAACTTGTAATCTGTAACCTATTACATTTCCAAAGTAACCTTCCCAACACTGGTCACTTGATATGCTCACAAATAAGCCAACATATGTTATAGTACATTCTGAAATTTTCAGAGAGCAAAGAGTGACATCTGCTGTTGAATTTAGATATTTATTTTAAACTTTTAACTGTCACACTCTTAGAGCATTTTGTTTGCCAAATAAAATATTTAATATGACATGAAATGGAGGAATAACATCTTTTGGAATGAAGCATTTTTGAAAATGAATTTACACCATGCATTGCCAACTTTTTTTCCCAACAGAAACCTTTACTGTAAAGTATTAACTTGAAGCACCCCCTAAGATTTTAAGCTAAATTCAATAAACATTTTGCATTTTTATAGTTCTCTGTAATTCTGTAGAGGAGAGTGGGTTGTCACACTTTTTATTTCAGTGAATTCCAGTGATTCTCAGTGTATGTCAGTTTCTTTTTAGACATATTGACAATGAGCATATACCTTAGATTGTTGCTCTGTCTTTACTCAGGCACCTTAACAAGAGTATAGCTGTAAAGTTAATGGGGATATCATTGCTCAGAATTTTTCCTCTTTGAACAGTTTTATGAGAAGTGGTTGACTTCATAGCGAGATCCTAAAACAACTAGTAAAATGCATGCTGTGGTCAGTGACGTGCCCCTTTTCTTTCTAGCTGGAATAGGGTGAACGTTGAGTAGCAAATATCATCACTTGCATGTAAAAGCCATTCTGTAAATGTCTTAACTAATTTAGTGAGATCAGTGAGTGTGTATGAGCGTGGGACAGGATGACAGTCACAGCGCAGCAACAAAAGAACCTGCAGGTGTCTCACACACAGAGGACTGTACAACTGTCTCCTCTGATCAGTCTCTCTGTTAATTGTTTGAATAATGGCATTAGATTGGTTATATAAAAAGACTGGAATAATACATTTTTGAAAGTGAATATTTACCCAAATGGTTTTACAGATCATTATTTATGCATGGTTGAATTTAGTTAAAAAAAGTTACAATATATTTGCTATTAGCAATCTTAAATAATTGCATTCTGTAAAAAAATAATTTATAGTGGGTTAGTTGGAGATAACATAATTATGATTCATTGGTGCATTGGAGTCTTTTGTCAAAATTACACAGCTCTTACTGTAATTTAAAAAAAAATAAAAATGCAATTAAAATTACACATGCTGAAAGCTGTGAAAGAAATTGTGAAAACAGAAAATATGGATGAAAAAGGAAAGGCAAAGAGAGTAGGAATAGTTCACTCAAAATGAAAATTGTCATTTATTCACTTTCATGCTATTCCAAACTTATGTTTTTATTTATTTATTTTTTGCTCTGCAGAGCCCGAAATAAGATATAAGATCACTTTTCATGATTAACAGACCAATATTTAAGTGGATAAATGTAACCACTGGAGTTGTATGGATTACTTTTACACTACCTCTGTATATTTTGGAGCCTAAAATATACCTTTTATTTAAAAAAGAGCTGAAACATTCTTCAAATATCTTTTTTCATGTTCTGCAGAACAAAGAAAAGAAAAAAAATTGGATCAGCCTGAAGGTGTGTAAATGGCAGAATTTAAAATTTTATATTTCTACTTTAATGTTGAGTGGAGGAAGGAAAGTATTTTAATGTTACATAAAAAAAAGGAAGTAAAAAGATAGTAGCAGGACATCTAACCTCACAGAAATGGCTATTGATTTTTATATTGAGTTGCGGTATGGAAGACTTATTTAAAGATTTGCAAAAGCTGACTAATGAACAAAAGAAATAATTATTGTTTTATAATTAAAGTGAGCATGAAAAAGTAAAGGAAAAAAATATTTTTGTGAGAGACTTAGAGATTTGTAACTTGTGATGTGTATGATCTTATACATGCACAAACTGCATAACACACTAGTAAAAGGAAAACATGAAAACACATCCCATGACCCCTTTAAAGTTAACTGATGATCCTGGCAGATAGTATCCTGCCAATCAAAATGGGGTGTCAGACAAATCATACAGTCATATGTTTTAAGAAAATGTTGAATGTCTGTTGAATTTAGGGTTATCTACCTATCTATCTATCCATCCGTCTATCCATGTGTGTATGTATATATATATATATATATATATATACACATACATACACACACTACAGAGGAGGTTATTTACTGTTAATTATTCATGCTTGTTTGAATAAGTCTGTCATGAAGTAAAGCTTTTATGAAAACTATCAAGTGCTTATTATTTCTGGAAATAAATAGCAGTTCAATATAACAGTTATGCCCATTTTCTAAAAGTTGATATGGTTCTTTAGGGTCTTAATGAAATGTCTATAACATACTTTGGTTAAAATTTCTCAATGGTAGTGTAAAACAACTCTGTTCATAGCGAGCCATTTCATGTCTATAACATACTTTGGTTAAAATTTCTCAATGGTAGTGTAAAACAACTCTGTTCATAGCGAGCCATTTCGTTGCATGTTCCTTTAAATGCTAATGAGCTATGCTCACACTGCCTCTCTCTTCCGTTTCCACATTCCCTTCAAAAACAAACTTAATCCACTGTGTCCTCAGCGGCTCAGATGTCGGGAGTAAATGAGGATTGCCATGTTCATTATTACATTCAACAACAAAACACCTCAATCGCTTAGGAAATATTCTTGTCTACACCTGCTCCGGTGTCAAAACAATGGCAGACTGATGACAGCTCATTCAGGGCGGTCTGTGATAAAACCAAAGACTGACACCACTGTCAATCATCAATCATGGGAGAGGCCTGAGCAGAACTACGTCATTCTGCCAATAATCTGTGAACGGCTTGATATGAGAAAGGGGTTTGGATTTATTGAGATAAAAAAAAAAAAAAAAACTGAGTGGATTTTTATCATTATAGAGTGGTTGTGTACACACACTGCCAACACACATTTTCGTTCAAACAACATGTGAAAGTGAATTTAGCATCCAATGGTCCTTTTAATGTTAACCTTTAATATTGTTGTAATTAATAAGAGGGTTCACTGTGTAGATTACAGCATTAGTTATGAGATTTTTTTTCTTCTTAAGAAAAGCTTACAGTTGGTCTACCTGAAATATTTACAAATTAATCAATATTAAATCAATTTGTGTAATACTGTATATTTTCTGGGACATTATCATACTTTCTATACTGTACTTTATGCCAAGTTCACACTGCACGATTTTAGCCCTGATTTTCACTCGCCGTCAGGTTTTGTGAAATCGCCAACAAATGCCCGAAATCGGAGGCAAATCGGTGCTCATTCACGTGAGTGACAATCACGCAGTGTGAATTATCAAAGACGCCATCTGAGAGAATCGCTGATGCGTTGCCGACACCCATGAAATATTTGGCATACTAAGTATCTGGAGCTGTCGGCGATTCAAAATTCTGCTGTGTGAAATGAGGTCTGACTGAAACATACATCGGCGATGACCTACAGCCAATGAGAGATCAAGATGCAGGGCAGCGGGAAGTTCGGGAAGTTTTTGTGTTTTTTTTATTATTATTATTATGCAATTAGACACGTACAAACAATGTGGCAATATCAGTGCATTTTTGCAATAGAAATTAGAACATACAGAACAGGTGCATGAAGCATGAAGAAATACATATATACAGGTGCATCTCAATAAATTAGAATGTCGTGGAAAAGTTCATTTATTTCAGTAATTCAACTCAAATTGTGAAACTCGTGTATTAAATAAATTCAATGCACACAGACTGAAGTAGTTTAAGTCTTTGGTTCTTTTAATTGTGATGATTTAGGCTCACATTTAACAAAAACCCACCAATTCACTAATTCTCAACAAATTAGAATACTTCATAAGAGCAATAAAAAAAAACATTTTTAGTGAATTGTTGGCCTTCTGGAAAGTATGTTCATTTACTGTATATGTACTCAATACTTGGTAGGGGCTCCTTTTGCTTTAATTACTGCCTCAATTCGGCGTGGCATGGAGGTGATCAGTTTGTGGCACTGCTGAGGTGGTATGGAAGCCCAGGTTTCTTTGACAGTGGCCTTCAGCTCATCTGCATTGTTGGGTCTGGTGTCTCTCATCTTCCTCTTGACAATACCCCATAGATTCTCTATGGGGTTCAGGTCAGGCGAGTTTGCTGGCCAATCAAGCACAGTAACACCATGGTCATTGAACCAGCTTTTGGTACCTTTGGCAGTGTGGGCAGGTGCCAAGTCCTGCTGGAAAATGAAATCGGTATCTCCATAAAGCTTGTCAGCAGAAGGAAGCATGAAGTGCTCTAAAATTTCCTGGTAGATGGCTGCGTTGACTGTGGACTTCAAAAAACACAGTGGACCAACACCAGCAGATGACATGGCAGCCCAAATCATCACTGACTGTGGAAACTTCACACTGGACTTCAAGCAACATGGATTCTGTGCCTCTCCACTCTTCCTCCAGACTCTGGGACCTTGATTTCCAAATGAAATGCAAAATTTACTTTCATCTGAAAAGAGGACTTTGGACCACTGAGCAACAGTCCAGTTCTTTTTCTCCACAGCCCAGGTAAGATGCTTCTGACATTGTCTCTGGTTCAGAAGTGGCTTGGTAGCCCTTTTCCTGAAGACGTCTGAGCGTGGTGACTCTTGATGCACTGACTCCAGCTTCAGTCCACTCATTGCGAAGCTCTCACAAGTGTTTGAATCAGCTTTTCTTGACTGTATTCTCAAGCTTGCGGTCATCTCTGTTGCTTGTGCACCTTTTCCTACCCAAATTCTTCCTTCCAGTCAACTTTACATTTAATATGCTTTGATACAGCACTCTGTAAACAGTCACACCTTTCAGTAATGACCTTATGTGACTTACCCTCTTTGTGGAGGGTGTCAATGTTCGTCTTCTGGATCATTGCCAAGTCAGCAGTCTTCCCCATTATTGTGGTTTCAAAAGAACAAGAGATACCCGGAATTTATACTGTAGGGATGGTCATTTATTGAAACTCAAATGTAAATAGTCTAATATTTTGAGATATTGATTTTTGACTTTCATGAGCTGTAAGATCTAATCATCAAAATTAAAACAAAAAAAAACTTTTGAAATGTTTTACTTTACATGTAATTAATCTAAAATATATGAAAGTTTCACTTTTTGAAATAAGTTACAAGAAAAAATTAACTTTTTCAGAACATTCTAATTTATTGAGATGCACCTTTATATATATGCAGTGTCCTCTACTAATATTGGCACCTTTGGTAAATATGAGAAAAGGCGGCTGTGAAAATAAATCTGCATTGTTTATCCTTTTGATTTTTCACTAATAAAATTGACAAAATTCCAACCTATCATTGAAGTATAACAATTGAAAGTGGGGGGAAAACCTCATTGTGAAATAAATACTTTCTCTAGTTGATGTTGGCCACATTTATTGGCACCCAATTATTGCAACGTCCTTTTCCCAGGGTAACAGCTCTGAGTTTTCTCCTATAATGCCTGAAGAGTTTGGAGAACACCTGATAAGAGATCAGAGACCATTTTATTCATACAGAATCTCTCCAGATCCTTCAGATTCACAGCTCCATGTTAGTACTACTTCTCTTCAGTTCACCCCACTCATTTTCTGTAGGGTTCATGTCAGAGGACAGGGACAGCCATGGTAAAAGATTCATTTTGTGCTCAGTGACCCATTTTTGTGTTTATATTGATGTTTGTTTTGGATTGTTGTCCTGGTGGAAGATCCAAATACGGCCCATTATAAGATTATATTATAGAGGCAGTCAGGTTTTGATTTTTTATCTGTTGGTATTTGATAGAATCCACGATGCCATGCATCTGAACAAGATGTTCAGGACCTCTGGCAGAAAAACAGGCCCACAACATTAAAGATCTAGCAGTATATTTAACCATGGACATGGGGTACTTTTTTATCCCTGTTTGTACTAAACTCATCTGGTGGGTTTGCTGCCAAAAAGCTATTTTTTTTCAGGTTCATCTGACCATAGAAGCCAGTGCCATTTGAAGTTCCAGTCGTGTCTGACAACTGTATTTGCTGGAGTTTATTTTTGGATGAGTGAGTTGAATTTTCCTTATATATATATATATATATATATATATATATATATGTGTGTGTATATTAGGTTTCTGACCCCAAGACTCAACTAATCTCTAAAATTCTACAGCTGTGATCCTTGGAGAGTCTTTGGCCACTCAAACTCTCCTCCTCACCATGCATTAGGACGATATAGACATGTCCTCTTCCAGGCATATTTTTAACATATTTAGTTGATTGGAACCTCTTAATTATTACCCTGATGGTGGAAATGGGGATTTTCAATGCTTTAACTCTTTTCTTACAGCCACTTTCTATTTTGTGATGCTCAATAATTTGTTCTGCACATCAGAACTATATTCTTAGGTTTTACTCCTTGTGATGGATGATTAAGGGAATTTGGCCTTTGTGTTCCTCATATTTATAATCCTGTGGAACAGGAAGTCATGGCTGGACAATTTCATGCTCCTAGTCACCCTGGTGTGCTAAAAAATGTAAATATGAATGGGAATATACTTCAGAGATATTTTACTCATGATAATTTCTAGGGGTTCCAATAATTGTGGCCAACATTCATCGGAGAAAAACATTTATTTCATCATGAGATTTTCTCCCCACTTTCAATTGTTTTACTTCAATGATAGATTAGAATTTTGTGAATTTTTGGAGTGAAAGATCAAAAGGATAAACAATGAAAATGTATTTTCACAGCTGCCTTTGCTCATATTTATCAAGGGTGCGAATATTAGTGGAGGGCACTGTACAATAAAAAGATAAAATAAACATAAAAGGGGGCTAGAGTTTTTTTCATTTAATCATATTCTTCTGTATAGGACAAAATATTTATTGCATTTTTTCTTTTTCTTCACTTTGAGGGCTTTTGAAAGCTCATTATAAAATGCACAAAACGTTGGTTTCACTTTCAAGTACTTAGTGTACATCATTTGTAATTTGTGTACATATATAAAAAAAAATCCCAGCAGGAGTAAGCTATGTTACAAAGTCATCTTTGTTATTGTTTGTTCGGGGAGGACTTCTTATAGACCACAATATCAGCATGACCTTGCGTTATTTACTTATCACTTCTCGCGTTTGTTTATGAAACAGTTTGTGGACCAGACAGAGTTGTCGGCGATTCTTCTATTGTAAAGTTATGCAGTGTGTAACCTTCTTTCGCCGATCTATCGTGCAATGTGAACACAACAGCAACTGAATGCTACCCCAGATAGTCGTGCAGTGTGAAAACAACAATGATCCAATGATTTTGAAAATCATGCAGTGTGAACTCTGCATTAAGTGTTCAACAGCATTTCTGGACACAATGTTAATGAGGCCCCTGGTCCTTATACGCTTATTAGAAGCAATAACTGCAATCAAACATCCATCAACCAATCCATGTTATGCCACTGGATGGGCTAAAAACGTTTTCTCAGCAGGAGTTTAGTAGTTTATTAATTTTATGAACTATATATTGATTATATATAAATTATATGTAAATTGCACCCTTCTGCAGAATAGCAATCACACTAGGTTATGTAGTGATTTTGATTGTACTACGAGTAATTATGTTCAAACTCATGCTTAGGCTCATAGACTCCATTAAATGTAAAGAGAGCACTTTAAAATTAATTTATTTCTTATATAGTATATAGTATAGTATTGTCAGACCTGTGTTCCCCATGTCTTGTGTTTCCCTTCCTCTCGTGCCCATATTTGGTCTTCCTGTTCCTGTCCTCGTTTCATGTCATCATTAGTTTATTAGTCCCCAGCCTTGTGTGTTTAATTATCTAGTTTAGTCTCACCTTCTTAATCCCTGTGTTTCCCTGCCTCTGTGTCCAGTCTTATCGTCATTCCATGTTTTTTCCATTTCTCCAGCGATTCCTGAGTTTTGTTAAATAAAGTCTTTAGTTTTTGAAGAAGCTCCTCGCCTCCTCGTTCCTGGCTCCAAGTGTATTGTGACAAGTATCTTATATAGTAGTGCATTTCTAACATGCCAAGATCTATGCATTCACATTTATTATTAATGCGTTATTAACAAACTTGTAACAATGAACAACAGTTGGCCTTTATTTTATATAAATTATCATTAGCCTATGCTGTAAAAAAGTTGTTCACTGTTAGTACATCTAATGCATTAACGAATGTTAATAAACTGAACTTTATTGTAAAGTGTTACCAACGTAGCTAGAATTTTTAAATCAGGCTGACTGCATTTGTACTCACTGGGTATAGTCAAGTGATGGGCAAACTGGGCCCTTCCAGGCCACTTTCCTGCAGAGATCTGATCCAACCTTGATAAAACTCACCTGCCTGTAGCCTACTGGTGCGTTCAAGTCATGTCGGATACATCGTATTTACGAGTTGAACGCACATGAACGCCACCACAAAGTCGTTGTTACGAGTGGGAAACTCGAAATTTTCTTTAAGCCCCGAGTTTCCGAGTTGGGGGCGTGTCAGTGAAAAAACGTGTCGGATGCAATGGACGTAGCCAAAGACTAAAGATATGCAGCATCGGTAAAGTTGTTGAAATGAATAAAATTATTATTTTTTGTAATGTACAATAAAACTATATAAGTTACACATACAAAATATTATATTATTGTATAATTATAATAGAATATATAATTATTCAGTTTACATCACCTTCATAAATTAAATAAAAACAGAAAAAAGAAAACACACAATGATGCTCATTTATCATTCATCATTTTATAGATGTAGAGTTGTAGAAAATAATTTAATTTTATGTAGAAAAGTTAAATCGCCATCTTGTTCCGACCAAAGTGACTTGAACGCACCCGACGTCGTAATTACGACTTGTCTACTGGTAAGTACGAACGTCCGAGGAGGACTTGAAAGCAGCATTCTAGTAGTCTTGAAGACAATGATTAGCTGGTTCAGGTGTGTTTGATTAGGGTTAGAGCTAAACTCTGAAGGAAAGTGGCCTGGAAGGGCCGAGTTTGCCCACCCCTGGTATAGTCAAGGTTCAATAAAGCACTTGGGTGTGTGTGACGGAGGCATTAATCAAAGCTTTACTCTGCAATTGAACGTGCTGAGCTCTCAGAAACCTCTGGGCTCAATACGGTTCATAAGATTCTTAGGTCTGAGGGACAGAACAAACAGCCACCAAATCAGAGAAGGCTGCTATGAATCTGTCACCAGTGAGTGACACAGAGGTCCTGAGAGAGGATGGGGGCACAACCTGATTGGCAGCTGGTTATTGCGACCTGAAAATCGAACACACAAATCTCGGGAAGTGTGAAGGTAGCTTTAGTGATGTGTGAGTGCGGGGGGGAGGATATGGTGTGGACTTCAAACACAGCATGTATATGAATTTGCTTTCTCAGAACTGTTGGGAGTGAATTCCTTTTTGCACCTTGAAGGGCACTACAAGTGACGGGTACAGAACTCGGCATAAGTGACTACTTCAGGATGGGAAATGAATGGGGCTTGAGGCAAAAAGACGCCAAATTCAAGACAAATCCAAACAAATTAAAAGTGTTGATTGTGGCATTACATTTAGATCTGTTCACATTGCATTAGATTTATTTTTATGTGTTTTTCAGCATTTAGCTTTATGTTCAATCATACAAGTTTCTGCTGAGCTTTTGCATACAGTGGCCAAACAGAGGCATTTAGATTGGTCACCACCAGAGTTTTGATTTTTGTTTTCCATTTTGTTTTTCATGCTACTAAAATAACCAATGTGAAGTCTTGATTTTCTAATGTGTGAAAAGCAATAAACAATTCCTAGCTTTTTTTTTTTTTTTTTTCTGTGTAGCCAGAATGTAACATACTGTTCAACAACAATGTTGATATTGCAGCCCTACCCTGTAATGTTTTCCTATTTTCTACAACCCGAATTCCGGAAATGTTGGGATGGTTTTTAAATTTGAATAAAATTAAAACTAAAAGTATTTCAAATCACATGAGCCAATATTTTATTCACAATAGAACATAGATAATATAACAAATGTTTAAACTGATACATTTTACAATTTTATGCACAAAATGAGCTCATTTCAAATTTGATGTCTGCTACAGGTCTCAAAATAGTTGGGATGGGGGCATGTTTACCATGGTGTAGCATCTCCTCTTCTTTTCAAAACAGTTTGAATACGTCTGGGCATCGAGGTTATGAGTTTCTGGAGTTTTGGTGTTGGAATTTGGTCCCATTCTTGCCTGATATAGGTTTCCAGCTGCTGAAGAGTTTGTGGTCGTCTTTGACGTATTTTTCATTTAATGATGTGCCAAATGTTCTCTATAGAAATTCAGAATATAGAATTCAGCACCCAGACTCTTCTACTACGAAGCCATGCTGTTGTAATAGCTGCAGTATGTGGTTTTGCATTGTCCTGCTGAAATACACAAGGCCTTCACTGAAATTCACCTTTATATACCTTTCAGCATTCATAGTGTCTTCCAAAACATGCAAGCTGCCCATACCGTATGTACTTATGCACCCCCATACCATCAGAGATGCTGGCTTTTGAACTGAATGCTGATAACACGCTGGAAGGTCTCCCTCCTCTATAGCCAGGACATGGTGCCCGTGATTTCCAACAAGAATGTCAAATTTGGACTCGTCTGACCATAGAACACTTTTCCAAATGAGCCTTGGCCCACACGACACGACGGCGCTTCTGGACCATGTTCACATATGGCTTCCTTTTTGCATGATAGAGCTTTAGTTGGCATCTGCAGATGGCATGGCGGATTGTGTTTACTGACAGTGGTTTCTGGAAGTTTTTCTGGGCCCATTTAGTAATGTCAATGACAGAATCATGCCGATGAGTGATGCAGTGTCATCTGAGGGCCCGAAGACCACGGGCATCCAACAAAGGTCTTCGGCCTTGTCCCTTACGCACAAAGATTTCTCCAGTTTCTCTGAATCTTTTGATGATGTTATGCACTGTAGATGATGAAATTTGCAAAGCCTTTGCAATTTGACATTGAGGAACGTTGTTTTTAAAGTATTCCACAATCTTTTGAAGCACTCTTTCACAGATTGGAGAGCATCTGCCCATTTTTACTTCTGAGAGACTCTGCCTCTCTAAGACATCCCTTTTATAGCTAATCATGTTACAGACCTGATGTCAATTAACATTAATTAGTTGCTAGATGTTCTCCCAACTGAATCTTTTCAAAATGTCTTGCTTTTTCAGCCCTTTGTTGCCCCTGTGCCAACTTTTTTTGAGACCTGTAGCAGGCATCAAATTTGAAATGAGCTCATTTAGTGGATAAAAGTGTAAAATGTATCTGTTTAAACCTTTATGTTCTTTATGTTCTATTGTGAATACAATATTGGCTTCATGTGATTTGAAAGTCTTTTAGTTTTCATTTTATAAAAAAAAAAAAAAAAAGTCCCAACATTTCCGGAATTCGGGTTGTAAATTTGTAATTAATTATATGGCGTTATAAATTACTTAACAATTTTAAACATGAATGTTATTAGGGTAACATTGTGTAGGCACCACATACAGTATGGGACACTCCCTTCAGAGTAATCACTTTAGTGCACGTCCCTTAGGAGTAAATAAGGCAGGGGATCTTCAAATTTAGCCCTAGAAGTCCACTGTCCTGCAGAGTTTAGCTCTGAACCTGAACAACTCCCTTCATTTTCTAGTATGTTTAGCATGTTTAGCATGTTATAAAGCTAACTCTGTTGCCTTTTTGACCTCTGTTTGTTTCCTCAGATCACAGTGAAGATCTGCGATTTTTCTTGATCCACATGACCGAGGTGAGTTACACTGTTATCTCTATGAATGAGGTTTCATCACTTTTTTTGTTTTAAATGATGTGCCATAATGGGTTTAAAACTTTTTTTTGTCTTTTTAATGTTTTAATTTATTTTTAAACAAAGTTTTGTGAGAGTTTTGCTTCTGCTACTACTACTATTACTACTAACTACTACCACTACTAGTTTACATGAGTGTTTTTCAAACACTTCCTGGAGCCTCCCCAGCACCATATGTAATTTTGTTTGGTAGTTCACCTGGTACAACATTGTACTTGCGAAGTGAAGTGGTCAGGCACAAGTGAGACAAGTCATGATAAAAAAGCTGGACGACTTGCTAAAATTTCATGGTTGCTTTAGGAAATGCATTTTTTTTCCTAAGGTTTTCTTTTGTTAACACTATCTGTTAGATTTAGGGTTGGGTTTAGCATAGGTGCTATATTATTTTCAAACAAGATAGAGCATTAAACTTTTAGTGCCACTCACCAGACATTTCATTTACAAACTGCCGCAACATCTACAGCAACCAAGGTAATAAAACTTGACGTTTTATTTGTTCCCAATAAAACTGAGCACTTACTGGATATTTCACTTTGAATGTGCTGTGAAATGTGCAGGGAGCAACAAAACACATTGCAAATGTGAGTAAAACACACTGTCAGTGATTTGGTGTAACTTCCATAACCAATTCATTTGTTGGCTGTGTTAATGTGTCATACATAAAAACAGTTTGTAATATTGTGTTCGAGTGTGTGTGTGTATGTGTGTGTTTGTGTGTGCGTGCGTGTGTGTGTGCGTGTGTGTGTGTACTTGTTTATGCTACATTGTGGGGACCAAATGTCCCCACAAGGATAGTAAAACCTGAATTTCCAGCCTGCGGTCCCCACGAGGGAAAAAAATTATTAAAAATAGTAAATGATGTTTATCTGAAAGTGTAAAAATGCAAACAGGTTTTCCGTAAGGGGTAGGATTGGGTTAGGGGATAGAAAACATTGTTTGGTCAGTATAAAATTAATAAAGGTCTATGGAAAATCCCCACAATTCACAGACACAAACGTGTGTGTGCTAGAGTCAAATTTTACACATAAATACTAATGACATCATGATATAAAGTGTGACCTCATATTTACAGTGTGTAGGGAATTTTGTTTAAACACGTTGCTCAAAAATTATCTAATGCACTAAATCAAAGCTTTAATACAATTGCAAACAGAATCAATGCAATGGAAGTATTTCCTTTTGTAATATGTGACACCCTTACATTTACACTTCTAATTACACATCTCTAAAAACGATAGCATCCCTTGATATTTCCACTGATTGTCCATGATTGCTATTGATGTAATTACTAGCTCGTCAATAATCATAAATTCCAGGAACAGGGTTAAGAACCACAGATCTATTTGATCGATTAGGAGCAGGCATCGGTTGTGTTGTGTGATGGATACAAGCAGGCTCCATTCCTGTGTAACATAACGCAAGACTTTAATTTGATTCTTCTTTCTCCCATGTTTCCATGCTCGCTCATAATAGTAGCAGGAGATGTCACTGGCCAGAGCAAGACAGAGAAATCTGCCCCAAAAGAACTTTAGAGGAATATCTTATGTGTCTGTATGTTTTTCACTCATTCCTGTCTTCCTTGTGTAGTCTGTTATTAAACAAAACTGCATGTATCTTTAGGAAGAACATGCTACTGATGACAAACAATTTATATCTTTGCATGTTTCTGTTCACACTTAATGAAGATGATCACTTAAAACATTTATCATCGATTAGAATAAATGGTAAAAGTTTATAACAAGGTTCCATTTGTTAACTACATTAGTTAACATGCATACATTATTAAAATACAAAGCTGTATCTGTTAATATTATTTAATGGACACCAGCTAACATTGACTAGCAACCATTTGAGAAGCACTGCACAAGATGACGCGGTCTGATAGGTGCTTTACATGCAATCTGCTAGCAATCACATAATTTACTACATTATTACACAAGCTGGCTGGCCTCCGCTGATTCTGCAGCCAATGAGCTTGCTAGAGCAACATTTTAATCGTTTTTTTTTTTTACTTAATTTTTTCTCTCCATTTTTTTCCAAACAAATACAGAACAAAAGAACACATTCCTAAGAGCAACTTATAAACATAGCAGACATATACATACACAGGGCCGTTTCTAGCCAATTTGACACCCTAGGCGAAATCCCTATTGCCCCCCCCCCAAAAAAAAAATTATATGTGTGTGTATATATATATATATTATTTTCAGACACCAGTTTCTTTACCACAGATGACCACAACTAATTCAGATTCATGGAGGGAATTTACTTGGAAGAATATAATAAGTTTTTTCATAACTCAAAGAATAAAAAATTCCAAACTGGAAATCAAAAAGTTGGTGAATGCTGGACAAAATGCGGAAATGTAATGTCTGACCATTTTCACATCTTTTGGGACTGTAATATTATTCGTTCTTACTGGCAAGAGCTGAATAGAGAGATAAATGGCCGCAAAATATTGCCGCAATGCTAGCTGACAGGTTATCAGCGGCCGCATCTGTCTCAGCCATTCCTTCTGTTGTTTTTTCAGTCTTTTCAGGTTTCGATTGTTGTTTAATCCTAGCTTTGCTTTGTCCCCCTCCATGTTATTAAATCCAGTTTAGATTATAATATGTAATATAAAACGGAGGATTAACACCAGGCCGTATGGGAGTGCTTTCACTATGCTGCCACACGTGTCGACGCCATACCGGAAGCCTCAACATTTTAATAGTTTTAATAATTTTAATGTAACATTTTAATAGCTGGTCCTGGAGCACACTGTTCCTAGGTTCCTCTGAAACCCTCCACCTGTCTAGATCTGCTGTGGGATTCATGTATTCCTATTTATGCAGCAGCAGCATATCTTACATCTTATCCAAAAAACAAACAAACAAACAAATAAATCATAAAAGTAAAGGATAAAAGGCTCAATACTAATTTGTTGAGGACAGGCCAGTAGTCAGGAATGGCATTCATCCCCTTCCATATTATTATTTTCAAAGTGGCCTTAAATTTATGTTTATGCTTTACCTCACTGATGCCCTTTTTTCAGTTCTCTCCTGACATTACTGTCAGCATGTTGGCAGATCTCAAAGTTGCATCCTGTTCTTTGAGCAGAGACTGTACCTTCCCGCTGTGGCTTCTGGTTATGGAACACTCATGGTTTAGTTTGCTAAAACAGTCTCAAATATCAGTGGCAAATCAGCCAGCTCAACATGAAAGGAATTACTGAGTGCACTTTAAAATACCACAGTGAAACTGGTGTCCTCTTTAGTTGTTACCTAGCTACAGTGGTAAACAGCTGCAGCTAGTACTCAAATTGATGACGGGAACATAACATGATTCCTGACCTACGTAATACAATATGACACGTGCCTTGCAGAATGGGGTAGAATTGAATTTTCTTTCAAGCTACTGAAGCAAGTCTTTAATTTAAATAAGATGTACTTTCATATGTTTTAAAGCACTCCACACCATAGAATTCAGAAATATTAATTGTTTTACTATTTTTAACCAGACAAGTCAATTAAGAATGGTTTTATTATTTACAAAGACAGCCCGACAGGACTGTTTTAATTCTGAAAATGTTATTCTGAAAAAAATTATTTCTGCAAATTATTCCATTTGGGAGGAGAAGCAAAAGTAAAATAAATATGTCCATAAGCATTTTTTGTCACACTTTATTTTAAGGTCCAGTTCTCGCTATTAACAAATCATTAACTACAACTTTTGCCTCTATTAATTCCTACTTTGCTGCTTATTAATAGCAAGGTAATTGTTAAGTTTAGGTATGGGGTTGTAAGGGAGTCACAGTCACCAGTCACCACCAACTACGCTCACCTCACCAGATTCCAATCCCCTGATTATTCCAACGTTCCTTCACCCCTGTGAAAACCTCCTGCCTCCAAGTTAACTCCAGTCTCGTGGAGAGCCCCGAAACCCTTGAGAGCCCGAAAGTCCCATCTGACTATGCGGCATTCCAGGATGTCATTAGCAAACAGGCAGCCACACGGTTACCTCCGCATTGGCCATGGGACTGTGCCATTGACCTGCTGCCTGGAGCCATACACCCCAAGGGTCGAGTCTACCCCCTATCCATCCCGGAGCGCAAGGCAATGGAGGATTACATCAAGGAGGCTCTCCAAAAAAGGTTTATTTGCCCTTCCACCTCTCCGGCCGCCTCAAGCTTCTTCTTCATGGGCAAGAAGGACGGAGGCTTGCGGCCCTGTATCAATTACCGGACCCACAATGCACACACCGTCAAGCTCCCCTATCCACTTTCCCTGGTCCCGGCTGCCCTCGAGGAACTCCGTGGGGCTCGCATCTTCTTGAAGCTGGACCTGCGGTTCGCCTATAACCTCTTTCGAATCCGGGAGGGCGACGAGTGGAAGACGGCATTCATAACCCCCTCAGGCCACTACGAATATCAGGTTATGCCGTACGGCCTATCCAACTCACCGTCCGTCTTCCAGGGGTTCATGAACGAGGTGTTCTGGGAGTTTCTCCACCGATTTGTCATAGTGTACATCGATGACATCCTTATATACTCCCGGAACCTGGCCAAACATCGCCACCACGTCATGCAGGTCCTACAGCAACTCAGGAAACACCACTTTACCTGAAGCTTGAGAAGTGTGAGTTCCACTGCCCCACAGTCCAGTTCCTTGGTTACATCCTCAGTGCGGATGGTATCCAGATGGACCAGGGGAAGGTCCAGGCCATCCCCAGCCTGGCCCCAGCCTCAGTCTGTCAAGGAGCTCCAACAATTCCTCGGATTCGCCAATTTCTACTGCATATTTATCCAGAACTTCAGCCTCCTCTCTGCCCCCCTCACTTCCATGCTCCGTCAGAAACCCAAGTCTCTGTCCTGGAACCCCGAAGCTCGGGCCGCCTTCAAGAAGTTCCAGGAGGCCTTCTGCACTGCTCCCATCCTCATGCACCCTGATCCCCAGCACCGCTGATGCCTTCACCACCGTCGTGGGAGCAGTGTTATCTCAACACCACGGAGAGCCTCCTCACCTCCATCCTTGCGCTTACTACTCCAGGAAGCTTTCCCCAGCGGAGCGGAACTATGATATCGGAAACAGGGAACTGCTCGCCATCAAGCTGGCTCTGGAGGAGTGGCGGCACTGGCTGGAGGGAGCACAACACCACTTTACCGTAATTTCGGATTACAAGAACCTGGAGTATCTCAGGAGCGCTAAGAGGCTCAATCCCCGCCAGGCCCGCTGGGCACTCTTCTTTACACGGTTCCAGTTTTTCATCACCTATAGACCAGGAGACAAGAACGTCAAGGCCGATTCACTCTCCCGTATTCACGCTCCCAAAGAACCCTCCTCACTGGAGCCCATTCTCCCTCCAGCCATCCTCGTCAGCCCTGTCCAGTGAGCTCTGGAAGAACAGATCCGTGTTGCCACCTTAACAGAGCCTGCTCCACTGGGAGGCCCAGAAGGGAAAGCCTATATACCCACCTCCTTTTGGCCAACCCTTCTGGGCTCCATTCACGCTTCCCCGGGCTCTGGACATCCAGGCAGCCAGCGTACTCTCTCGCTCCTCCAAGATCGGTACTGGTGGCCCAGTATGGCCCGGGATGTCTCCCTGTATGTCCGCAGATGCTCAGTTTGTGCCATCTCCAAGACTCCACATCACCTACCCGCCGGTAAATTGGTTCCCCTACCTATCCCTCGTCATCCCTGGTCCCACGTTGGAGTCGACTTCGTAACCGATCTCCCCAACTCCGAGGGGTTTACCTGCATTCTCGTTGCAGTGGACCGGTTCTTCAAAGCCTGCAGATTAATACCCCTCAGGGGTCTTCCAACAGCCCTGGAAACTGCCGTAGCGCTGTTTCATCACATCTTCCGCAATTTCGGCATCCCGGAGGACATTGTCTCCGACTGTGGGCCACAATTCATCTCCCATGTCTGGAAGACTTTCTTCAAGCTCCTTGGTGTCTCTGTAAGCCTGTCCTCCGGATATCACCCCCACACAAACGGCCAGACTGAGTGGAAGATACAAGAGATTGGGAGGTATCTCCGGGCGTACTGCCATGACAACCAGAACAGCTGGAACTGCTTCCTCCCATGGGCCGAGTATGCACATAATTCCCCCAAGCAAAACACCACGGGCCTCACCCCGTTCCAGTGCATACTTGGTTTCCAAACCCTCTGTTTCCTTGGACGGAAGAGCCCTCCGATGTTCCAGCTGTTGACCACTGGTTCCGAGCGAGCGAGAGAGTTTGGGACTCAGCCCATGTCCAACTACAGCAGGCAGTGCGGAGGCACAAGACCTTCTCAGATGCATGTCGGTCCAACGCCCCCGTCTATCGTCTAGGAGATAAGGTCTGGCTCTCAACCCAGGATCTGCGTCTCAGCCTGCCCTGCCAGAAGCTGAGTCCCCGCTACATTGGTCCCTTCACCATCGAGAGGCAGATCAATGAGGTCACCTTCCTCCTACAACTCCCAGCCCGGTACCGTATTCATCCTGCATTCCACGTCTCACTCCTCAAGCCCTTTTCTCCCTCTGTCCCAGGTCCCGAGGAACCGGCAGTACCTCCTCCTCCCAAAGTTCTGGCAGAGCCCTCCATCTACCGAGATCCTGGGTGGCCCGGGATGATGTTCTGGATCTCTCTCTTCTATTCGAGTTCCATCACAACCACCCTGATCGTCCCGCACCCAGAGGCCATGGCCGACCCCTTCTCCATAGTCGGGTGTCAGGAGCCGCCCCTGGAGGAGTGGGTACTGTCGAATTGGAGGAGGGGGACGCTCCTACGCTCACCAGATCCCAATCCCCTGATTATTGTATTATTATTATATCACCGCCACCTGTCTCCACTCATCAAGAGCACTACATCCCTGCACTCCTCCCGCACAGTCACTGTCTTATCTCAAACATTGCATGTTTACTTACCTGACTCTCACCTGTATTTGTCTACTTACCAGTTGTTCCTGTGTTCCGCTCTTTGTTCTCTCCCGCTCCTGTGCTCCACCGTCTCCACGCTCTGTTGTTCCCTCTGGATTCCCTGGAATTGGAAAAGGATTGATTACTCACAGATAAGACCCAAGATACTTTGCCATTACCCGATTAATCACCTGGACTCTTTACCTTGCTTCCTTTCACCTGCCCTTGTTCAATAAACCTGCTGTTGTTTTCACTGACCCCCATGTCCCTTGTATATCTGCTGACAGGGGTAGGATTGGGGATGTAGAGTATATGGTCATGCAGAATATGTGCTTTATAAGTACTAATAAACTGCCAATATGTTAATAATAGACATGCTAATAAGCAACTAGTTAATAGTAAGAATTGGTCCCTATATAAATGTTACCACATGTTTTTTCTGAGGACAATGGGCCTCATTCATGAAACACGAGCAGAACAAATTTTTGTGTAAATCGTTTGTAAAAATGTTCGCATTTTCATAATGTTAGTTTGTACGAAAGAATGTACACCTGCTCCGTACCATGTGTAAATAGATGGTGCGTAAAACGTTCTGTGTTCTTTTTGGCAAACTGATGACACTTAATTTTGATGCACTGCCATTATAATATTTTACAAGTTAATTTGCCCTTGCCCTCTTAGGAATTTATTTATTTATTAATTTTTTTTCAGCTGAGTTGATAACTGTAAAACGCAGCGCTCGTCACTGTCACTGTTTACCCAGCCATAAATAGAGGACGGGCAGGACAAATACCGACCAACCATCCTACTGCCTACAACAAGGGAAAAGTCAACATTACTGGTTACTGCTTTTTTATATTTAGTAAAATTCTTAAAGATGAGATACTAGTAATACGTTGCTGCCATGGATATTCCAAATCATAAGCAACTAAAGAGTCTCAGCTGGAAAAACACTGTGCCACCAAAACGTTCTCAAGTGCCACCAGCTGGTCATTTTAAGAAGAGCACCTGACATTGTTTCAGCTGGCTAAAAACTCTTTGGTGGACACATGTTATTGAATATTTATTGTTGGGCATATTACCTATTAGTCTTTTTTGCATTTATGCAATATACTGGAGCCAAACCTGAGAAAGTAGACCAGAATATTCCACTGTGTGCACGAGCGCCCTATTTACGAATGATTGGAGTTCATTAACATACACATGCTTAACTATCAAATCGGACGTTTACGAAGCATTTGTGAATCCGGAGGAGAGTTTTCGGGAAGGTCTGTTTTACGCGCAAATTACTCAGAATTTACTCATATATTTATGCAAGTTTCATGAATGAGGCCCATTGAGAAGAATACTTTAAAACGATCTAGTATGATATGTTACAGGTTGATATTGCAAAGCATTTTGAAGATACCAAAATTCTGTAAATGAATATACTGTATACAAATGAAGTTCATGCCTGGTTTGTACTCAAGGCCAGTGTACAGCGATGAGGCAGTGATGAGTTTTATACTGGACATTTGTGATTAATCTAATTGCGAAATGTTATAAAACATCTATACCTTCGAGGGCAACTTTGGGTGCATGTCTGTAAACTACTTCTGTCAATCAATGGCAGTATCGGAGTTTGTGCAAGATGTTTTTTACTGACATTTGACATCTGTTTTGGTACAAAACAAAATATAATAATAATAGTAAAAAAAAAAGATAGGAATTTACTTTGGCCTAAATTTGGCTAAATTTGTGAGATCATTCATTATCAGCCTTAAAATAAACTCTGGCTGTGAAAGTAAAACAGTCTGTCATGGGTTGGATTATCATGGATTACATAATCCAAAAGATCATCAGATCAAAATATATTTCCTCTCACATCGACTGCAGATGTCTGAATGGAAACACATTTACTCCTGGGCTGACATTAGCCAGCCTAGTCATTTGCCTCTCAAGGCCTGGAAAATGTGTGCACGCAAGCAGCGAGTGGGAGCGCCACCTCCCCACCCCCTGACTCTCAGATGCTGCGTGGTCCTGAGCGCTGTGTGAATGCGGCCACTCGCCCGTAAAACACAGCCACTGTGTGCCTGCATTGATCCCGTCACACCAGGCTGACTGCTGAGGATCTGCAGAAGGGGGTAAGATGCATACTGTTGGTTTTTATGTGCTGAAGATGTGTCTTTCTTGGAAAAATGTAGACTGTCAGAGACTATGTGAAGGTTGTTTTGGCTCAAACTGAGTTTACAGTTCAGAAATGGGAGCAATTTCTGTGTGAAAACTGATACTAATTGTGGGTATTTTGCATTTTTAAAATCTTGACTTAATAAATGTTTGGTTATAAAATGCTTGCTTAACCAGAAGTGTTTTTGTTTTTTGCACTGGACATAGTTAGTGGTTGGTTATACTTTGAACAATACACACAACCTTAGAATTGAACTTGTTTTGTGCTACAAATGACCTCAAATCTTGTGGTTTGCTGTTTTTGTTACTCATTCTTGAGATTTTTGTTCTTGGCAAACCCATAAACTGACACTGATGGATGAACTTTAGCTGTATCTAGAGACCAGAAAATTGCTTTGATTTTTCTGGCATGGGTGTGGGCAACCATTGCATCATGGCAGAGGGAAGCACCGCTTACCCTTTCTTCACTTAATCTAGTTTACCTTAAATGCAGCTGGTATCAAATGAAAAAAAAAAAAAAAAGAATCTTTAATGAATCCTTTTTTTTTGTTTTTTTTTTTGTTTGTTTTTTTAATTAACTGTCAAAGAGCATTAAACTAACTTGGAAATTGTATTCATTATTTTTACACATTAGGACTTTTTTATGTTTTGTTTTACAGTGTGTATCTCCCATAAAAAATAAAAAAAATTGGAAATTTACTTTAAGGTTAGCAGACTTCTCATGGCATGCGGCTGATAAAGATGGTGAGATGATGGCAGATATTTTTTTGTACTAAGTCACTTGTCAAGACCATTTGCCCGGACCTTCTTTTAAAAAAAAAATTCTACTAAAGTGTGCTCTCTCAATATCCCTTCCTCCAGTCTCTCAAATATCTATTACCCAGGACTCAAAAACAATTTAAGGGTTAAAAATGTTCCAGTGCTTTTTTGCTGTTCCCTGTGCTGTACTCAGAAGCATTAGTGTAATAAATGGATTTTATGGGCTTCTCTCATCTCAGGTCACAATCGCCAAGCACCCCACATGTACGGTAGCAAGCAGTCCAGTTATTTTAACATCAGGCCTAGGAGCTCTAACCTAGATTTAAACAAGACAGAGTTGGAGTGCAGGAAGAGTGAGAGTACAGTGGCTTCAGATATTAAAAAAAAATCTATCTTTTTTTCTGCTCTGTGTAGCTAACAAAATTATATTGTTACATTGCATGGCATTCAGTAGTGTGACAGTAGATCAGTTCTTTTAAACATGTAGATGTCTAGCATGCCCAAATGCTGTGATACTGGTTTTATTTAGGCTACCACTTAAAAGTTTGGAATAATTTTTTAAGGTTAATGGAATCATTTTGTTTATTATTTTAGAAAAAAGTCTCTTATGTGATCGAGAAAGCTTTGGCAATTAACCCTGTTGGTAGATGTCATAACTATTATGCATTATGCAGAAAATTAATAAAGAAATATACTGTAGTTAACACTTTAGTTTAGGGACCAATTCTCACTATTAACTAGTTGCTTATTAGCATTAATACTTGTAAAGCATATATTCTGCATGAGCATATTTTAGATTACTTAATCCTACCCAATACTTAAACTTACCAACTACCTTACTAACTATTAATAAACAATAATTAGGAGTTCATTAAGGCAAAAGTCCTAGTGAACAGTTAGTTAATTGTGAGAATTGGACCTTAAAGTGGTGGTTGATTATAATTTCACTTTTTAAACTCAAGTTAGTGTGTAATGTTGCTGTTAGAGCATAAACAACATCTGCAAAGTTAAGACGCTCAAATTTCAATGCAAAGTGAGACATTTTCTTTTAAAGAAATTGCTGTTTAAGGACTACAAAAAAAGGCTGGTATGGACTGCAACAAGCTTCTTCCCGGATTTGTGACATCAATAACCCTGATGTTTACATAAACCCTGCCCCCGGCAACATGCAACTACCCGTAATGGTAAGGAGGCATGACGTTTCCAGACAACAGGAACTAGGTGGTTAGCGAATCACAACACACTGGGCCAACTAACCAGTCTGAGCCTGACTGTGTAATTCTGAAGGAGGGGCTTCATAGAACCAGGAACTCACTGACCATTTTGGCGAGAATGGAAACAGCGGTGTAGAATAAAGGTAAAATATTTGATAACAAAAAATTAAGCATGAACACGTTACACTGCATACCATAAACACAATCAAGGCTTCACAAAAAGCTGAGCAACCACACCTTTAAAATAAAGTGTCACCGAAATATACTGATGCACTGATGCACTCAGCACTCATACATTCAACAATTCTCAACATGAAACACTTTGTGACTGCAAGTAGCAGATTATGAGACCATGATTGCTTAGTGGTAAAAGGCAACAATCCACCACTCTACAGCGTCAGTTAATGGGTGGTCATAAATGTAATCTTTGTAAGACGAGTGTTTTATAGCATTAATTATTCATTGTGTTCTGAGACTGTAATTCACCATAAGCATAGTTCAATAAACAGCTCTATTCTCCTGGGCATACTTTTACAGTTCACTCAGCCTTTAGTGCACTGATATATTACAGCTGGTTCTGTTTTCATGTATTTTTTTTTTTTTTTTTTCTTGGGTTGTGTTTTCAGGGAAGTGTGTGGTTATTGGATTCTGTGGTCCTTGTCAGCAAATTTGCCAGGTTTATGGTTGCCATCTGTAGTGCTGTGGCAGTCTTCTTTGCTCCACTTGAAATGTTTTGAAAACTTTTTTGCCCCATTTGATCCCATAGGCTTGGAAAGTTTGTAGTTTTGGGAAATACTAATATTCATATTACATAATATGCTCCCTAAGACATACTTAAGTTCATTTCCAAAGCTTAAAGAGCTACATCAATGTCTGCTGTCTACTGCGTACACAATCAGCATTTAAACTGAAGCCAGCAGAATTGCCTTCATGGATTAGATTAGACTGGAATACAGTTCCAACAGATTGTTTTGCTAGCACATATTCCAATAAGCATAAATATAGCATGCACAAACTTTGGGGTAAAATTTGAGATTCTGGGATTGACATTTCCATGAAGGATAGATGCAATACACACCCATGTTAAAACTGCCAGTTTCTTAGATGTAAAATGAATCCAAATTATGTCAGATCACCACCATGTTTCTGACTTGAAAGTGATACTGAAAGCAAGTTTCCAAAAAAAAAAAAAAAAACTTTTAAGAAAAAAAAAAAGATGTAACCAGGTTATAAAATGTGCACACCCTCAAGTTCAACTAATACCTGGTTGAAGCACATTTGTGTTTATTATAGCAGGCAGTCTTTTTTAATAAGAATCTGTCAACTTGATTGCCAATTACCCAAGATGCTGGGATAGGCTACAGCTCCCTGCACCCCTACATTGGACAAGCAGTTTGGGGAATGGCTGGATGGATTTGTCAATTTTGTCCCACTATTCCTTTTAAAAGAGCTCCAGATCAATTAAATCTCCCGTCTACCAACCCTCTTTAAGTCATTCCACTAGTTGTTCAATTGGATTTAGGCCTGTGCTCTTGCCCAGCCATTGCAAAACATTTTTCTTCTGAAACCTTTCCCTTTTTGACCTTTGAAATGTGTTTGGGGATATGATCAAGCTGACAGATGAAATTCATAATTATCTTCAGCTTTGAAATGGAGACCTGCTGGTTTTATGCCATAAAGTATTTGGCACTATCCAAAATTCCTTCAATCTTGACCACTGACTCAGTCCCAGCTTAAGAGAAGCAGCCATATAGCATGCACCACCATAGATGCTTGCATCACCATGCTTCATTTTGGGTATGTAGTAGTTTGAGTGGTCTTGTTTTTGCATCAAACATTTTGGCCAAAATGATGGTTTCAACTTGGTTTCATCAGCTCGCTTCAGACCTCTCCTTTGCCTGCACCAACTCTCCAACTCTTGACAGAATAACGGACCCTGATATTTTATCTAGCAGCAGCCACCATCTACCCCAAGGACCAGCTACTACTCTCCTTCCACCAGAATGGCTGCCCACTGGATAATTATGTGAAGAAGTTCCTAAAGAATAACCATCAGGTGTCCAGGAATGATGGTACTCTCAAGGTCTGTTTCTGGACTGAGTTAGATAATTTCCTGTTTGTACTGGTGCCAGCTGGAGACACCACCTGTATCCTGGATCAATACATAGAGTATACACTGTGGCTAAGTGAATTCTCCATTAGTGCTCGTGAAGTGGAAGTGAACAACATCACAGATTGGCAACAGTTTCTCCAGTCAACTCCAGTTTCTCCAGTCATCTCCATCCCAGTACTCCTCCCTGATCCATCTCCACCCCTCCTTTCACCTGGTGTGGACCTTAAGCCAGCAAAAAGACCCGCCATGAATCCTGTGGTCTGTCATCTCTCTGGCTTTACCAGGGTTCCTAGTCACTATGGACTTCTGGGCCTGCAGCTGCACCTAAACATTTGATTCCTTCTGCTCCACCGTGTTCCCTCTGGCTCTGCCATCATCCTTGTTCCCACTGGCTTTGCCTAATTATTCTGAGCCCCCAACTCCACCTCGGATCGTTCTGCTCTGCCTTGGCCTTCTGGTCCAGTGACTTGATCTCCGACCTCCCTGACTTCACCTGACTTAGTTTTCTGTCTCCCTGGCTCTGCCCTGGACTACACCACCTAATGCTCTACCATGGGGCTCTGTCAGGGAATCCCACTCCACCATTGTGTTGTGGCCTCCCTTGCTGACATCTCTGTGGTCTCTTCCTCTGCTTGTGCCTCCATGGACTCTTCCTTTTGGGGGTCCAGGCCCTCCTTCCCACCCCTGATAGCCAAAAATGTTGATGGTGCTTTTTAAAATGGGTTCAGTTTGAGCACAGGTGACTTTCAAATATATTTTTATGAAGGTCACGCATCAGCTTGACCTTGTTTTTTGTTTTTTTTAAATAGATATGCTACCTCAGAGACCAACAGGTTTAGCTTCCTGATAAAATAGACCACCACAAGTCATTTTTTGTGTGTGAAATGCTGTTGATGAACCAGTGTTTTTATTTTTATTTAGGTGGCCATTACAGACTAGGATTCCTTTAAAATAATTGTAAAACTGCAAACAAGCTATGTTCTCTCTGAGGGACTAATGATTAATTATATTGCTTGTTGATTTTGAGACAACCTGTTCAATTTTGGTGGCCCATAGTGGAATTGCCTGTAATGTATGAAATCTGTAAATTGTTGGTATAGATGGTGCCCCTAAAACAAGGCCTAAAGTCCTTTTAAATATGTCCAGTTCCAAAATCCCAAGATAAAGACATGTTAGCCACACAGGCCCTTCATTAAAATGTTAGGCACACAGGCCCTTAAAATAGTCTTCTCTCTAACTGCAGACTGATCTGCAGTAAGAAAGAAGGGAAACTACTCAATGAAAAATACCTGTGTCCCCTCTGCATGTTTAATATTATTTAATGTGTAATCTGTCAAGTCTCTGACTTCATCATAACAATGCCCCATGAGCTCTTACAGTTATCCTGATGTACCACAGCCAGTCTTCCTGGTTTGAGGACTCTGGTCTGTGGTTGGATGAAGAGACCAGCAGCAGCTGGGAAATGTTGGAACAAAAGTCTCTTGGTCCCTGAGGCGGCCAGATGCAGCCCATATCTGAGCTGCAGATCTGGCTGATAGTTGTCTAGGAACACATTTCTGGAATAGGATGTCCCCAGTTACTCTGTTTTGTGGTGGAGGCTGTGTGAATTTGCTAATCTTTTGTAATCTCAGTGGAATAGTTGAATGTTGGATGATGTTTTTGTCCTGTTTCATTCAACTCCATTTCATGTAAATTTCTGTGATCATTTTGTTAAAGTGTAAATCAAGCATCACAGCATGAGTTCAGATGCACTTTTTCTTATGTGATGAGACACAGTTATGGTGATTTAAAGAAGAAATCATCCAAAAATGAAAATCTGTCATCCTTACATCACTTTCTATTTCCCTTGTTTGCAAAAGAGACATTCTTCTTTTTCATTTTGTGGAAATTAAGAAAATTATGCATAGCTGGAATAACATGGTATATTATGATGAAAATTATGACAATTTCCATTAGGGGAAACTTTTTCTTCAGTAAGAATTTTTAATGCCTTTCAAGAATGACATCATCACCGGCTATATGCAGCTTTATCGGGACTGATGGTCTCAGGATGCTTTATTAAGTTTAAATGATGGATCGAGCAGAATGACTTATATTGATTTTAGTGCTGGGCTGAGAAGCCACTGCGTTTCATCATTCCTCACACAATAACAGCAGCTTCCTACTAGCAGCTGTGCTTTTGTTTATTTTCTGTCTGATAGTGAGGCATAAATGCTATCCTCCATGCTAAACTTCATCCATGACCTGTGATCACATCTTTTTACAACTGAGATAGATATAAAAATTGATTGATTGAAAGTGATTTTGGCTCAGAATTTTGAGTTATCTAGTATATATATATATATATATATATATATATATATATATATATATATATACATACAGTGTATATATATACATACATACAGTGTGTATATATATATATATATATATATATATATACACTGAACAAAAATATAAACGCAACACTTTTGTTTTTGCCCCCATTTTTCATGAGCTGAACTCAAAGATATAAGACTTTTTCTATGTACACAAAAGGCCTATTTCTCTCAAATATTGTTCACAAATCTGTCTAAATCTGTGTTAGTGAGCACTTCTCCTTTGCCGAGATAATCCATCCACCTCACAGGTGTGGCATATCAAGATGCTGATTAGACAGCATGATTATTGCACAGGTGTGCCTCAGGCTGGCCACAATAAAAGGCCACTCTAAAATGTGCAGTTTTATCTCACAGCACAATGCCACAGATGTCGCAAGTTTTGAGTGAGCGTGCAATTGGCATGCTGACTGCAGGAATGTCCACCAGAGCTGTTGCCCGTGAATTGAATGTTAATTTCTCTACCATAAGCCGTCTCCAAAGGCATTTCAGAGAATTTGACAGTACAGACAACCGGCCTCACAACCGTAGACCATGTGTAACCACACCAGCCCAGGACCTCCACATCCAGCATCTTCACCTCCAAGATCATCTGAGACCAGCCACCCGGACAGCTGCTGCAACAATCGGTTTGCATAACCAAAGAATTTCTGCACAAACTGTCAGAAACCGTCTCAGGGAAGCTCATCTGCATGCTCGTCGTCCTCATCAGGGTCTCGAACTGAATGCAGTTCGTTGTCATAACAGACTTGAGTGGGCTCACATTCGATGGCGTCTGGCACTTTGGAGAGGTGTTCTCTTCACGGATGAATCCCGGTTTTCACTGTACAGGGCAGATGGCAGACAGCGTGTATGGCGTCGTGTGGGTGAGCGGTTTGCTGATGTCACCGTTGTGGATCGAGTGGCCCATGGTGGTGGTGGGGTTATGGTATGGGCAGGCGTATGTTATGGACAACAAACACAGGTGCATTTTATTGATGGCATTTTGAATGCACATAGATACCGTGATCAGATCCTGAGGCCCATTGTTGTGCCATTCATCCATGACCATCACCTCATGTTGCAGCATGATAATGCACGGCCCCATGTTGCAAGGATCTGTACACAATTCCTGGAAGCTGAAAACATCCCAGTTCTTGCATGGCCAGCATACTCACCGGACATGTCACCCATTGAGCATGTTTGGGATGCTCTGGATCGGCGTATAAGACAGCGCGTTCCAGTTCCTGCCAATATCCAGCAACTTCGCACAGCCATTGAAGAGGAGTGGACCAACATTCCACAGGCCACAATCAACAACCTGATCAACTCTATGCGAAGGAGATGGCAAATGGTGGTCACACCAGATACTGACTGGTTTTCGCCCCCAAATGGGGGCAAAATGGGGCAAAAACAAAAGTGTTGTGTTTATATATGTAGATCATATTTTGACCATTTTGAATCTGATCGGGAAGTAGTCAGTGAGAGAGATGCCTTTACAGACACAGAAACATCTCTAGTTGTGTCGTGGATGGACCGATAACCCATCAATCTGAATTATGTGTGTGTGTGTGTGTATGTGTGCGTGATCTATATATATATGTGTGTGTGTGTGTGTGTGTGTGTATGTACAGTATATGTATGTATATGTATGTATGTAGCCTATATGTGTGTGATTGTTTGTGTGTGTGTGTGTGTGTATGTACACTATATGCATGTATGTAGCCTATATGTGTGTATAAACGTGTGCGTTTGTGTGTGTGTGTGTGTGTGTCTGTCTGTTTGTTCTGTTTATTGAATGCAATTTCAGTTTATTCATATAATTATTTACAGGTGAAAGAATATGACATTTGAATGTATTTTGCTTGAAAATGCACTACTTTGATAAAAAATGCATTATTCTTAGTTTTTTGTCCAAAATGTTGTATTTCTGATGAAACCTATTTGCATTCAAATGGTGATAAAACATGAACACGTGAAGATAGAATATTATTATTATTTTTAATTAAAAGCAGAGGTTCGGTTCTTTATTTTGATATATAATATTTTCATATATTCATAGCAGAAAATATTCTGAGGGCCGTCAAATTTAGGTGAAAATCATCAAAAATGCTGGCAGTGGCTGGCAACTTTTTAAAAAAATGCTGCCGGGGAAAGAGTTAAGAACATGTCTCTGAAATGGTTTTCAAAACTGTCCTGGAGCATCCTAGCACTGTCTTCCTCATCTAACACCCTCGATTCAACTCGTCAGCTCATTAGAAGAGACTGAAATGGGTCAGAAAAGGTAAAGAGATTTGAGAGAAAATATGATGCGTGTCAGATCCGTGTCATGTTCAGCAGCAGCAGCTCTTAAAGAAATAGAAGCCAAAAACAACCTAATAAACAGCTGCTGTGATGTCTGTTCATCAAGAATAAAAGAAAAAAGAGGAAATCAATAACTTTTATGGTTTTAAGGATCCATCTGTATTTAGTTTAGAATTTAGTGTTTGAAAAAATTGATAGCTCTTAATTATAATGTAAAGTTGAATGGCTATAGTCAATGGTTAAATATTAGGGAGAAAACATTTTTGTAGGGAAATCAGTATTAATTGGTATCAGTGATACTGGCCTTCAGTCATAAAAATAAAGATGCCATTAAACAAATATTAAAAAATATACTGTCTTTATGTTGTTTGTAAATTAATTTGAAGATTGAATGTGAAATTATTGCAATATAAAGTATATTTAAAAACTTTAATGCTAGGTGGGATTAATTTCAGAAAAATGTGCGATTAATTAGTTCATTTTTTTAATCGATTGACAGCACTAGTATATATGTATATATATTAGTGCTGTCAATTGATTAAAAAAATATATTTTATATGGATTTGATATGAATTGATACAGGCTGTAGCGCGCACCGGTTTCCGCGCTTGTTTAACTCGCGCCTGCCACTGAAGTGAAGCTGGAGCGCTCGTCTGAAACATCTCCTGATTGATGTGATCGTAAAGACATTCTGCGACTGAATAAATGCACTTCTTGTCAAGAAAAATCAGACAGAAACAGCAGTTATGAGTGGGATGGCCAACCCTAGGCTCCGCGCCTGCGTTAACGGCATTAAATAATTTTAACACGTTAAACTGAAAAAAATGTATCGCCTGCGTTAACGCGCTAATTTTGACAGCACTATTATATATGTATATATGTATATATGTTATGGGGTTGACGAGACGTGAGACAGGCGGATCCATTCGCAAGGCTTTATTATAATACATGGTCAATACAGGCAGGGTCGGTCAGTAGCAAACAGATATGGCATGGGCAAGACACAAGAATAATCCAAGGGCAAGCGTGAGTCGGCGATCGGCGTACAGTATCCAGAGGGCTAGGCAGAGAGAGAGAATCAGGAACACGGGCAGGAATTGGAACACGAGAAATCAAACTAAGAAAACAGGGAAACGCTTTGTATGCAGACTGGGCTAACAATACTCGGCAGTGTGTGAGAGGAAGTCCATGGTTTATATAGTGTGTGTGTATGTGTGTGATTGGGTGCTGGTGATTGTGAGATGGAAAACAGGTGTGTGCTTGATCATGGTGAACAGCTGTGTGGGTGCAGTGGATGATGGGAAATGTAGTCCTTGATGTGATCTGTGACTGACTGGGTGGTGTGAAAGTCCATGTGAAGGGTGAGTGACCTCTAATGGTGAATGACTGGAAGTTCATGGCTTGGATTTGTGACATAGCCCCCCCCCAAGGAGCGGCTTCCAGAAGCTCCTAAAAGATCCAGGGTGGAGCGGGCGGAGCAGGAGCCCACCAGGGCGGAGCAGACGGACCTGGGGCCCACCGGGGCGGAGCGGACGGACCTGGAGCCCACCGGGGCGGAGCGGACGGACCTGGAGCCCACCGGGGCGGAGCGGACGGACCTGGAGCCCACGGGACCAGAGCCCACCGGGGCGGAGCGGACGGACCTGGAGCCCAACGGGGTGGAGCGGACGGACCTGGAGCCCAACGGGGCGGAGCGGACGGACCTGGAGCCCAACGGGGCGGAGCGGACGGACCTGGAGCCCAACGGGGCGGAGCGGATGGACCCGGAACCCACCAGGGCGGAACAGACGGGACCAGAGACCACCTCAGGGAAGCAAACTGGGCAGGTAGCCCTGACAGCACCTGGAAGTAGAGGAGAACAAGGACAAACAACACAGGGAGAGCAGAGACAGACCACACTGGGAGAACAGAGACAGACAAGACAGGGAGAGCCTTCCTAGTCTCAGGAGCCGTGGCAGAGCAGATCTGGGAATCACAGGCGGCCTCCATAGCCGTGCCAGGGCAGGACAGGAAATCCCAGACGGCCTCCGTAGCCATGACTGGGCCGGACAGCGAATCACCGACGGCCTCCTTAGCCGTGACAGGACAGGGCGAAAGTTCATAGACGGCCTCCGTGGCCGGGACAGGACAGGGCGAGAGTTCGTAGATGGCCTCCGTGGCCAGGACAGGACAGGGCGAGAGTTCATAGACGGCCTCCGTGGCCGGGACAGGACAGGGCGAGAGTTCATAGACGGCCTCCTTAGCCGTGACAGGACAGGATGAGAGCTCACAGACGGCCTTCTTAGCCGTGACAGGACAGGATGAGAGCTCACAGACGGCCTTCTTAGCCGTGACAGGACAGGGTGAGAGCTCAATGACGGCCTTTATAGCCGTGACATGACAGGGTGAGAGTTCATGGATGGATACCACCGACACCTCTGGAGGTTCTGCAGCTAACGCCGCCACCTCTGGAGGTTCTACGGTGATACCAGGACCGGGTGAGAGTCTATTGCTGGGCGCCACCACCTTACCAGGGGCTGAGACGAGCACCACCGCTTGGGGAGGTTCTGCGGCCGATGCCTTCCCCTGGGGCAGTACCGTGGTGGTGTACGTGGCCCAAATGCAACATAGTGCTATCCCCACCCTGGGGAGCGCTTCAGACAGGGTAATCAGTTCATAGACAGGAGGGTCAGAGTGAGTGGATTTGGGGATGCCAGCGGCGCGTACAGACACCAGTGGGACATCCCTCACACTAGACATCAGACTGGGGTACTGAAAGACTGACCTTGATGAACTGGGTGCAACAGACAGGGCATGACGAGATTCTGGCAGATCAACTGAGACGTGCTGTGACTCTGGCGGAGCAGCTGAGACGTGCTGTGACTCTGGCGGAGCAGCTGAGACGTGCTGTGACTCTGGCGGAGCAGCTGAGACGTGGCGTGACTCTGGCGGAGCAGCTGAGACGTGGCGTGACTCTGGCGGAGCAGCTGAGACGTGGCGTGACTCTGGCGGAGCAGCTGAGACGTGGCGTGACTCTGGCGGAGCAGCTGAGACGTGGCGTGACTCTGGCGGAGCAGCTGAGACGTGGCGTGACTCTGGCGGAGCAGCTGAGACGTGGCGTGACTCTGGCGGAGCAGCTGAGACGTGGCGTGACTCTGGCGGAGCAGCTGAGACGTGGCGTGACTCTGGCTGATCAGCGGTGACGTGGCGTGACTCTGGCTGGTCAGCGGTGACGTGGCGTGACTCGTGACGATCAACGGTGGCTTGGCTTGACTTGTGATGATTAGCTGTGCTTTGGCTTGACTTGTGACGATCAACTGTGGCTTGACTTGACTTGTGACGATCAACTATGGCTTGGCTTGACTTGTGACGATCAACTGTGGCTTGGCATGACTCACGGAGATCACTGGTGGTTTGGCCTGACTCGTGATGATCAACTGTGGCTTGGCTTGACTCATGACGATCAACTGTGGCTTGGCTTGACTCACGGAGATCACTGGTGGCTTGGCTTGACTTGTGATGATCAACTGTAGCTTGGCTTGACTCACGGAGATCACTGGTGGCTTGGTTTGACTCGTGACGATCAACTGTGGCTTGGCTTGACTCATGACGATCAACTGTGGCTTGGCTTGACTCACGGAGATCACTGGTGGCTTGGCTTGACTTGTGATGATCAACTGTAGCTTGGCTTGACTCACGGAGATCACTGGTGGCTTGGTTTGACTTGTGATGATCAACTGTGCTTTGGTTTGACCTTTTAACATCGGCTGTGACCTGACTTGGCTTCTTAACCTCAGTTGGGACTTGACTGGGCTCTTTAACAGTAGCGATGATCTGACTTGACTCTTTAACAGCAGCGGTGACTTGACTTGACTCTTTAACAGCAGCGGTGACTTGACTTGACTCTTTAACAGCAGCGGTGACTTGACTTGACTCTTTAACAGCAGCGGTGACTTGACTTGACTCTTTAACAGCAGCGGTGACTTGACTTGACTCTTTAACAGCAGCGGTGACTTGACTTGACTCTTTAACAGCAGCGGTGACTTGACTTGGCTCTTTAACATCAGCTGGGAACTGACCTGGCTTGTGATTGGCCGCAATGCCGCTACGGGGTGTTGTTGTTGCCGCCATTTTGTGAGCGTGATCTAGCGTGGCTGTGTCCACACAATTGGGTGCGGTGTCTCGTTCCTCCGCGACCCCCACAGTGAACGAAGAGCCAACACATAGCAAAGCATAGTCCAGAAACTGACTGAGAGATGAACGGGGACCCTCACGGATTAGCTGTGACTTCAGCGGCTGATTAATGCCCTCGCAAAAGAAGTCTATGAGTACACAGTCCGGCAGATCAGAGAAATGGGCGAGGTCTAAATATTCTTGTATATAATCCTCGAGTGGTCGAGAGCCCTGCTCGAGGTGTAACAACATCCTTGCAATGTCCATACCTGGCCAATATCCACATGAAAAGCCGCTGGATCCTTTTGTGGCCGAGTATTCTGTTATGGGGTTGACGAGACGTGAGACAGGCGGATCCATTCGCAAGGCTTTATTATAATACATGGTCAATACAGGCAGGGTCGGTCAGTAGCAAACAGATATGGCATGGGCAAGACACAAGAATAATCCAAGGGCAAGCGTGAGTCGGCGATCGGCGTACAGTATCCAGAGGGCTAGGCAGAGAGAGAGAATCAGGAACACGGGCAGGAATTGGAACACGAGAAATCAAACTAAGAAAACAGGGAAACGCTTTGTATGCAGACTGGGCTAACAATACTCGGCAGTGTGTGAGAGGAAGTCCATGGTTTATATAGTGTGTGTGTATGTGTGTGATTGGGTGCTGGTGATTGTGAGATGGAAAACAGGTGTGTGCTTGATCATGGTGAACAGCTGTGTGGGTGCAGTGGATGATGGGAAATGTAGTCCTTGATGTGATCTGTGACTGACTGGGTGGTGTGAAAGTCCATGTGAAGGGTGAGTGACCTCTAATGGTGAATGACTGGAAGTTCATGGCTTGGATTTGTGACAATATATGTATATATATATATATATATATATATATATATATATATATATATATATATATATATATATATATATATATATATATATATATATATATATACAGTCATGGCCAAAAATATCAGCACCCTTGGTAAATATGATCAAAGGCGGCTGTGAAAATGAATCTGCATTGTTAATCCTTTTGATCTTTTATTTAAAAAATTAACAAAATTTAAATAAGGATAATAAGAATTTAAAATGGGGGGAAATATCATTATGAAATGAATGTTTTTCTCTAATACACATTGGCCACAATTAACGGCACCCTTTTATTCAATACTTTTTGAAACCTCCATTTGCCAGTTTAACAGCTCTAAATTTTCTCCTATAATGCCTGATGAGATTAGAGAACACCTGACAAGAATTCAGAGACCATTCCTTTGTCCTGAATCACTCCAGATCCTTCAGATTCCAAGCTCCATGTTGGTGCTTCTTCTCTTCAGTTCATCCCACTCATTTTCTATAGGGTTCAGGTCAGAGGACTGGAATGGCCATAGCAGAAGCTTGGTTTTGTTCTCAGTGACCCATTTTTGTGTTGTTTTTGAGGTTTGTGTTTGGATTATTGTACGGTTGGAAGATCCAAACATGGCCCATTATAAGATTTCTAACAGAGTCAGTCACTTATTGATTTTTTATCTGTTGGTATTTGATAGAATCAGTGATGCCATGTGTCTAAACAAGATGTCCAGGACCTCCAGCAGAAATATAGGCCCACAACATCAAAAATAAAGCAGTATGTTTCATTGTACACATGGGGTACTTTTTATCCCTGTGCTCGCCAAACCCATCTTGAGTGTTTGCTGCTAAAAAGCTAGTTTCATCTGACCATAGAAGCCAGTGCCATTTGAAGTTCCAGCCGTGTCTGATAACTGAATATGCTGGAGATTGTTTTTGGATGAGTGAGGAGAATTTTTCTTGAAACCCTCCCAAACAACATGTGGTGATGTAGGTGCTGTTTGACTATTTATTTTTTTTTTTAAGGTTTTCTGACCCCGAGACTCAACTATTTTCGGCAATTCTCCAGCTGTGGTCCTTGGAGAGTCTTTAGCCACTCCAATTCTCCTCCTCACCGTGCATTAGGAGGATATAGACACACGTCGTCTTCCAGGCAGTTTCGTAACATTTTCTGTTGAGTGGAAATTCTTAATTATTTCCCTGATGGTGGAAATGGGAATTTTCTCTGCTCTAGCTCTTTTCTTAAAGCCACTTCACTAATTTGTGAAGCTCAATTATCTTTTGCTGCACATCAGAAATATATACTTTGGTTTTTCTCATTGTGATGGATGATTAAGGGAATTTGGGCTTTGTTTTCCCTCCAATTTATATTTCTGTGAAACAGGAAGCCATGGCTGGATAATTTCATGTTCATAATCACCCTGGAGTGCTCCAAATTGTGAATATGAATGGGAATATACTTCAGCGATATTTTACTCATAAGCATTTCTAGGGGTGCCAATAATTGTGTCCAACGTGTATTTGAGAAAAACATTTATTTCATAATGATATCTCCCCAATTCTTATTATCCAATGAAAGGTTAGAATTAGTTTGTCAGTCCTCTGTCATATGTGTCATGTGTTCCTGCCTCATGTGTCCATATTTGGTTTGTTTCCTGTCCTCGTCTAGTGTTATTATTAGTTAATTCTTGTCCAGCGGTGTTTGTCTAATTGTCTATGATTATCCCTTGTATATTAGTCCTGTCTTTTGAGTTTGATTTGGTCTGGTCTACTCGTTACTTCCCGGTGTATCATGTCTCTGAGTCCTGCCTTGTCCTGCCTTGATGTCATTAAAGACTATTATTTGAGTTTATGTCCTCGTCTGCGTGTCCTTGTTCCTCCCTGCTGTGTGCACCGTGACATAGTTAGGTTTTGTGATTTATTTTTTAATAAAAGATCAAAAGGATTAACAATGCAGATTAATTTTCACAGCCTTCTTTGATCATATTTACCAAGGGTGCCGATATTTTTTGCCATGACTGTATATATATATATATATATATATATATATTATATTATATATATATATATATATATATATATATATATATATATATATATATATATATATACAGGGGCGCCGTAAGGGGGGGAAAAGTTAGGACGATTCTAAGGGCCCGACGATGGGAGGGGGCCCCCGAGGGAGAAACGTGATTTCTACCGAGGGGAACGCTAGAGCCCTGCATTTCAGTCCGGCCCCGACCGGGCTTCGATCGGGCCAATTTTCACATCATAATTCAGAGGCGGGTCGGGCCTTGGGCCTGTTTTAGGTTTCTCCTTATGTTTATATTTTAGACATCCATCAATTAGTGATGAAAAAAATTGCTGCGCTGGTGGAAACAACAGGAGACCGTGCTGCCACGACTGTGAAGAGCGTCTTGACGGTGTTTAGAGTCCTGCAGCAGCAGAGAGCCTTCAGGGCAGCTGACGAGTTCTGCGTTCAAATACACAATAAAGCTTGCCATAAAGCCCCAGCAAAAGTAATTACCATGAATGTGTCAGGGGGAAACAGTAAGGAGATATTTGAATTATTTACTAATAAACTAGTGTTTTCTGTGTCAGTGTCGCAAAGATTAAGAATCAGATGAAGATCCTGACTCGCCAATTACCCTTACAATTACCCTTGTATGGTTGTCTATATACAATAAACATTAGTGCTGTCAAAATGAATGATTAATCCAAGTGATTAATCAAAAAAAAAAAAATCATAATCCTGGTTGGGACATTTCGCTCGAGTTCTCTTATTTAGTCTCTGCCACGGACATCTTCGTACTTGGCTACATACGTCTGCTATGTCCAGTGTTGGGGGTAACGAGTTACAAAGTTAGTATAGCCTACTTATCACAACATTGTCAATCGCAAACGCTAATTTATTCAAACGTCTCTCTACCGAACTACTGTAGCTTAATTTGCGGAGGACGAAGAGAAAGCACCCGTTTGATAAATGAGCCAGTAGTGGAGAAATAATAACTTTTAAGAAATAATCTATTTTGAGTAACGACCCCAACACTGGCTATGTCCTTGCTGGAGTGTGACGTGATTTGTGTCATGTGCAGGTGCGATGGATCGCATACAAACCAATAGGGTGCCTGAATGGTGTTTATTCTTCTCATCCAACCACAATCAAATTCACTCTATCTGGATGGCGCGATTTATCTGGATAGGTTTTTTTGTTTTGTTTTGAACGATGACAAGCCGGAATGAAAACAAGCCGAAATGAAATAGGAGTAACGAGGCTATTTTAAAAAAGTAAGGAGTAGAAAGTACAGATAATTGCGTGAAAATGTAAGGAGTAGAAGTAAAAAGTCGGCTGAAAAATAATTACTCCAGTAAAGTATAGATACCCAAAATTTCTACTTAAGTAAGGTAACGAAGTATTTGTACTTCGTTACTTGACACCTCTGATATATATAGCCTATATATATATACATATATATATATATATATATATATATATATATATATATATATACATATATATATATATATATATATATATATATATATATATATATATATATGCTAGAAATAAGCCATATTTTATTAAAAATGTAAGTAGTAAGCTAGTAGAAAATAATGACAGGAGTACCAGTGTGTGTTAGCATTTGTGATTTGTCTGTGTATAGACAGTGTGTTTTTGTGTCAATTAGCATTGTTATGACAACACCCTTCTGTGACAAGTGTATAAATCAGTAAAGTGCACAGTTGGGGTCTTAAGACGGCTTTCATTAACAAAATGGATCATACCCATATCTCTAATCACTTCTGGCAGCACTTGAAAAGTTGATAAGACACATAAACAAATAAGAGCTTTTCTCTTTCTCCACATAGAAATCTGTTTTCTCCTAGCTTCTCTGCAGTACAAACAAAACAATCCAAGTGATTTTTTATTTTATTTTTTACTTCACTTGACCGAACCCAATAAACATTTGCATACTTCAATATTCATCTGTGTCTCTCCCTGTCTGTGTCTCGGCAGAAATGTGATTGTCTTCTGAGTCTGGAAGCAAATTCCCTGGAGCAAAAAGCAAGAGTGTGTCAGTGTTTGAGCGAGAACATCAAAAAACAGCTACAGCTGCACGCAAGACAGACTTTCTGCCAACCTCAACAGGTACAGTACATGCTTACTTTTTGTCTGGATCTACTTATGACTCAACAATATGGGCCGGAAAACGATGTGGTAGATTTTTATCCGTTTGCCCCGTTGATGCTTTAGAGAGAAATATGCACAGATCAAGCACCGTTTACAAACCAAAATAGTCCAAACCAGTTCTAAACAAATATGTGAGTGGATTTTGATGTAAGATGACAACAGGAGATGGACTTTTTCACTGGGGGAAGAGTTATTATGGATTTTGACCTGAAACTTGAAACATCTGAAACCTTGGATTTTAAAGTAAAACATTTGGCTTTACAAGATATTAATTGATGGACTGAAGTTGTGTAGATTACTCGTGGATTATTGTAATGTTTTTATCAGCTGTTAGGACTCTCATTCTGATGGCACCTATTCACTGCTGGTGAGCAAGGGATGTTATGCTAAATTTCTCCAAATCTGTTCAGATAAAGAAATAAACTCATCTATGTATTCGATTGCCTGAGAGTGAGTGAATTGCAAATTTTCATTTTTGAATGAACTATTTCTTTAAGGCCTTTAGTCTCTCTGTCAGCAGGGTCACACACTGCATGAGTACGGGTGACTCAAGATTACTGTCAGCATACTGAAGACTGCACGGAAATTGTTTTGAAGTGCTGACATCTGATGTACTATTAGCTGTCAGTCCATAGACATCACAGTCTGTGGCACAATTTTCACTCTGAACAGCATGAACAAACTGGGTAATAATCCCTTTCTGGATCGTGTTGCTCATCCAGTTGTCTCATATTATCACCCATTCTCTTTATATATGTAGATTGTAAGTACAGTACATTTCAATATCAGCTTGTACGGCATCAACTGGAAGCACTTTAATTTTGCTTTGTTCATCACACAAGTGATCATATTGCTTCTGAAGACTTGGATTAAACTACCGGTTATTTTTGGAGATGTATGCTGGTTGGAAGTCTGTGATATTTAGTAGAAATATCCCACATTGACTGGAACACAGAATTAGTACAATAGGCTTTGAGTCAGATCTCGCACCTGTTATCATTTATTCCTCTGCTCTCCATTCACATGAAAGAGAAGGTGCGTGTTGATCACAGATGCTTTTATCAGCCTTTGAATCAGCTTTCACTCCCTTTCAATAATTTTCTCATCCCCTCTTTTGCTTTATGGCTCTCTTCACCTCTTGTTCCATCATTCTGTCTGTCTGTTTGTTTGCGGGTTTCCAGATGGGTTTTTCAAGCAGGACTCGTCGCAGCTGTGAAATGTGGAGGATTAGTGTAAATGTCTGTGTGTGTTTCTTGAATATGGCTGCACTTCCCAAAGTGACCCAAAATGAGTTGCATGTTTTTTTTGGACAGCAGGGGAAAAACAATAGCAAGCATAAATAATAAAATTAAGCCAAACATAGAATCATGCTGTCATGATATCATTAAGTTTGGACTTTGTTTTGGTTTGCTCTTGTCCTCTGTAGAGTTTGTTGTCATATAGTTGTTGATTTGATTTCGTTTCTTAGTTCAGGTGTGTATTTATGTGTCTTGTCGTTGGATGTGTTGATGCTGTTCTCTTTATGTGGATTATTTGCCTCTGGATTTATTAAAGACTACCTTCTGCCTTCATCTTCATGCTTGTGTGTGTTCTACAACAATTGAATTGTTAGTATAGTGAATAAAAAGACCAATCATTTTTTAAAAGTGATGATAAAACCCTTACTTTTTGTCACTGACGTCAAAGGTAGTGCATATATTGATAACTATGAACAAAAATGCACAAGGTGACAATACTCATACTACATTATTTTGTTATATTCATTTGCAACAACAATAAATGGTCACACTTTATTTTAAGGTCCAATTCTCACTCTTAACAATAAACTAAATAAACTTCTAATTTGCTGCTTATTTATAGTTAGTAAGATAGTTGTTAAGATTAGGTATTGGGTAGGATTAGGGATGTAGAATATGGTCATGCAGAATATGTTCAACCTGATCTCACAGAATTCCGTGTAATGACCACGGACCCTTAACTCTGAATCTGTGGTGGCATCATGGAATCGCCGAAAATTCCGTGATGGGCTCACAGAAGTGATACCAATGTAATTCGGTAACAGGCATCAGCCGTGGTCCACACACGGATCCACTGGTTGTCACCAATGCGATACTGGGAATTTTATCGTCATAATTAAATTATATATTTGGTATCAACATTGCCATTATTGCATATATGTTGGGGTGTGATTTTTCAATGTAAACAGCCACAACAGTTTTATTTATATTACATTACACATTTATGAGCACGTAACCCAACCCCTGCCCCTACCATTTGTCAATAAAACAGAAGATATAACAGACAGACACAACTACCGTCATAATTTATTCAAAAAGTATTAATGTTCCAAGTCTTCCGAGGCAAAACCATTGATTTGTGAGAGGAATAGACGCGATCGCCGTCTCCGTCCGCCGTAAAAGCTCTTCCTATGTGCTGCAGTCTGTGTGCATAAATTCAAAAAATGCCGCCAGAAGAAGCCTTACGTCAGCTTTGGTTGTGAAATGCCATTGGCTCTTGCGTGTCTCGTGATCGATTGCGTCATGCTGTTGTGACAGTCTATTGGCTCTTGTATGTCTCGTGACCGATTGCGTCATGCTACGGGACGGGAGTGTCTTTTTGAATGAGATGTGAGCGCGTTAACGCCGGAGCGGGATCATTTTCAGGATTAAAACCTTGTGTTTTACTCTCTTCTTCGCATAAAGACTTTGTATGACTTCAGAAGACTTGGAATGCAACACAACTTGTTTGTAATGCTTTTATACTGCTTGTTTATGGTCAGTTTTTGCAATAAATACCTGTGACTGCACTTATCTTTGCCTGTTACGTGTTTTATATTGTTCAGAGGTGGGTAGGTTTAGGGTAGGGGTGGGTTAGGTGCTCCAGTGAAAGTATAAATTTATATACAAATATAACTGCATCGGAGTCACTCTTTTTACGTGGTCCACACACGTCAATTGAGGCAGCCCTGGTGTTGAACCAGTGGATCCGTGTGTGGACCACGGCTGATGCCTGTCACCGACTTACATTGGCATCACTTCTGTGAGCCCATCATGGAATTTTCGGCGATTCCGTGATGCCACCACAGATTCGGAGTTAAAGGGGTGGTTGACTGTTTTTTTTCTAGGCTTGATTGTGTTTATGGGGTGCAGTCTAGCATGTGTTCATGCTTGTTTTTTTTTAAAAACGCATTATTTTTCACATAATTTACCTTTATTCCACACCTCTCTGTCCCTTCTCTGACAAATGCCTCGATTTATTTCCTGGTTTTATGAAGCTCCTCCTTCAGAAATACGCGATGGGCTGAGATTGGTTAGCTGGCTCAGTGTGTTGTGATTCGCTAAACCGCCTCTACTGCACATCTGAACGTCCCGCCCCTCTCCTCAGTGGCATGTGCTCCGGTTGAATTGTAAACAGTGGCATTGTCTATAATGCTTATCAATTTGAGCCTGATTGAGACCCAGAGGATATTAGTGAAGAGGATCGTGCAGAACCTGTGCAAGCACGGCTCTTAATGGTATGTTTGGTTGTTGTTGTCTCATACTTTTAAATATGCTGCTATTTGTAAGTGCTACTGCTTCTGTTAGCTTTTAATATACGGTTTTATCCTGATTAAAGCTTTAATACAGCACAGCAACCGCACGCGTGTCCATTTATAATGCTTCTCATTGCTGTGTGAAAATAAGTGTATAATTGGAACAGTTTGTTGGAGCTGATCTGACGATCTGAATGAGAGAGAGAGAGAGAGAGAGAGAGAGAGAGAGAGAGAGAGATGCAGAGCAGGGCGACACGAGTAACAGTATTAAGAACGCTGCTTTAATGATTTTGAAACTTGTGAATCCATCAGAATCATTAGAAGACAGAATCGTGATTCATATGAATAGATTTTTACGTGCACCCCTAGTTTTCTCTTCCTCTTCTCTAAAGCAGCGCCTCGCCCCCTTTGCTGCGTGTTCCCGGGGGCGGGGTTTATCTGGGTTTGTGACGTATCAGACCCGGGAAGTAACTCGTTGTAGTCCCTTACCAGTCGTTTTTTGTAGGCATTAAACTGCCAGAATTTTAAAAGACGATATCTCCGTTTGCATTGAACTTTCAGCGCCGCAAGTCTGCAGATATTGTTTATGCTCAAACAGCAACATTACACACTAACTAATGTTAAAAAAGTGAAATCGCAATCAACCACCCCTTTAAGGGTCCGTGGTCATTACACGGAATTCTGTGAGATCAGGTTGAACCAATATGTCTTATACTGTAAGTACTAATAAACAGTCAATATGTTAATAATAGACATGCTTATAAGCAAGTAGTTGAGAATTGGTCCCTATACTAAAGTGTGTTACCCAATAAAATGCAGCACCAATTGTATTGTGCAATGAATTATTAGCATCAATCAATTGAAATTTAAAAGACATATCAAAACAAAATTGTAAATAATTGATACCAGTTTGGATCTTAATTTGGGTCATGAAATTTTTTATATATAGCTGATACAGAACTAGGCATGTTTTGAGTGCTGCACTTAATTTCTCATGTGATGTATTCCCACTGCTCTCTAATATGGGATACGCAAGGATTACAACTACTCAGGTATGATGATGAGGGGTTAGCTGGAAAATGACTCAACTTGACAAAATCCATATTTTGTTCATAACTTGTGAATATCTTGAGTTCTTCAGATTCCCTTTTCATACTAAATGGGAAATGGGAAAGATGGTTGAAAAGGATGATTGTCTATGGTAGGGGAATGAAAATAAATATTCTGAATCTGAAGTTTTTTACAGAGGGGCCTGTCAAGTCATTTGTGTAGAGAGAATTGTGAAGTGAAGACAGCTGATGCTTCAGTGTTGGTGGTCAGTGGTGCTGTTGTGAACTTTCGTACTTGTTTTTATCGGTGAGCAAATTGAGGCTGCCATGTGGGACGCCAATTATAGACCTTGTGAGAACTTCTAAATATGACAGCTTCCTGCCTACACTGGTCATCACACACACAAAAAAAATGTTGTTGAACGAACTTAACGAAATTTAATTACATTTTTCCACCAAAATCTAATTTGTTTGAAATGATTTGTTGTAATCTTGTTGTATAAACTTAAATTGAAGTGAAGACTACAAAAAAAAAAAAATTGGTCATTCCTACTAGATAAAGTTTTGCCATGCCATGCCTGTGCACAAAACAACAGCAGGGCACAGTAAAATCTAAAATATGATAAGCAAATAAAGAAACATACAACAGATAAATTAGGTATATGCATACAAAATAGACAATGTAAATAGGCAAATTAAAAAATTTAACTGGATAATAAATTGTTTCTACTCTCAAAATAAATTATTTGTTGGATTTACTTAACTTTAGGCATTAGCCAACTTGTTAGGCACAGCATATGATGACATTGTTACATCCATGACATGCCCATAATTGTTTCTTTGTTATTAAAACAACTTTGCTTCATGTTAGCTGGTCCTCAACCCAAGCACATGCTCTACACTTTACCACAATGGTAACCCCCCAAAACACTAACATACCAGAAACGCTTTTAAATACAAACATAAAAGAGCATTAAACATTAACAAGTCTCCCAATTTTATCATCTAAATAAAAAATGCCTAAAATAACATTTTATTTCAAGATTTACTCTCCTTATCCAGCCCTGTGCAAAGCATGATGGGAAGGGGAAATCCACTTCCTAGTTACACAAGTAAAATCATTTATGTTCTTTCAAAATGAAAATATTGAGTTGAGCCAAAACGCAACTGTTTCGAGTCAGTTTAACACAATGCAATTGTATAAATGGGAAACCTAACATAATGGTGTTAAATGAAAATTATTTTTTTAAATAAACTGAACAATGTTGGAGAATCATTTTTTTGAGTGCAGATATATTCCAGAATATAAGTCACCTGTTTTTTAGCATCAGAAAAGTGTCAAAGTGATCAAAGTGATTTATATAATGCAATTACTGTCAAGCATGCAAAACGTGCAAATTGCACACATCTGGATTTGCTGAATGAGAGAGGTACTTAAACCCATATCTGTATAGCACATTTCTCACACACCGACATTTTCAGTTCAAATTTAAATACATTTGTTTGTTTTATACTTTTATTTTTCATTTCTGTTCTGTTCTGAGTATTTAAAGGATTTGTTGTGGTGTAAGGGAAACTAAAGTATGTTTATAAACATTTAGTTTTTTTCTTCATTTATAATTATTTCTGAATGTAATACTAATATATACAACAATGCAATTTATATTCTCTCTCTCTCTCTCTCTCTCTCTCTCTCTCTCTCTCTCTCTCTCTCTCTCTCTCTCTATCTATCTATCTATCTATCTATCTATCTATCTCTCAATGTCAATTTTCACATGTCCTCAAACATTTATTGGTCAGTATGTGTGGGAAGCCGGTACATGTTTGTGTGCTTTAATCAATTTGTTGTTAGTACTGAGTCACATTATGTCAGGTATACGTGATGCTCTTGTGCGATGTAATAGGAAATGAGTTCACATGAATCATACAGGCACAGAGAGTGGTGTGACTGACATAAACACAAGGGCAGCTGGATTAACGGCCATGTGGAGACTCACGGGAAATGTCATCTAACTGTCATTTCCTTCCATACATGTTTCATTTCATTGTGCGGTGTAATGATGCTATTGCTGTCTGTGGTCTACCTACAAACTCAGTGTGTTCTGTCTGCTCTCAGTGAACACATACTCAGTTACTGTTTGATTTATTTACATTATTTCCCTGGCTTTTGGAGACAAAAATAATAAGAATGAAAGGCTGCACTTTAATTGCATAAAAGTGACACTGTATGCATACTTCTGTAATTCTGTTATAAATGTTGC